>JAIPRL010004495.1:0-37690 GCA_025469235.1 Pemphigus obesinymphae | reverse complement strand
AATAAATAACATAAGATTTTGTGTTAATGGACGAAGATAGAACACAAATAATTTTGTCTACTATATTGTGTAAAATTTGATTTCTTAATTATGACTACAGCCTGAAAACACATTTTTCTAGCAAACCAGTTTTTACAATAAAATAATGCATGTGATATTCCTTTAAATAAAAATTATACACCAAAATAAATATTAAAACCTTTATCTATAGTCTATACCAGGGGTGGTCAAACTGCGGCTTGTGAGCCGCATGTGGCTCTTGAGTTAATTTCCTGTGGCTCTTGAAACCAAGAGAAATCATAATACAAGTTTTAAAAAGTTAATAATAAATATAATTAAATGGAATCTCTGCCAAGTCTGACAATGCTTAACTTTTGTAATGACCAGGTAACATTGTTTACGCACCAGTGCATCACTTTTTTGTGGAGTTGGCTACTTAATGACCCTCCAGTGGTCGTTAGATTTGGCTTTTTAGATTTTTAAAAGTGTTAAACATATCATTAGAAGGAAGAGAAAATCTTATTTCTGATTTAGCGAAGAGTGTATTTAACTTTAATAGCAAATTTAGACTCTTTGGGAAATACATCGAGACTAAACATTCGCTCATTTCAAATGTTCGAAGAAAATTATTGAAAGCCTTCCAGACGTTCAGCTAGAAATATAAGATTATTTGTGTAAAATGTCTAACCTTGCTAAGAAATCAAATGCAGATTTAAGATTTGAGAACACTTAAACCTTCACTTGCAATTATTTTGCTATTGATCTGTTCTGTTTCATCACCGACTACAAAGGACACAATAGCTGTAAAATTGGAACAACCAGAAATGTAAGAAAACGATGGAATAAAAGGACTGAAACTAAATGGCGTTTTAGCCATAAAATTTTTGAGGAAGGTTTCAGAAGAAAAATACCTATTAACAAAAGAGTGTTCCAACAGAAATATCTATCTGAACAAACTAATGAACATTTAGATGAACTAGTATGAACTGCATTTACCAATATTCGCTAGAATTCAAACAACTTGACAGAACACTTGAGAAAGCACTTCTCAAAAATAAAATAATTTACTCTTTTTAAAATTTTTTTTCACATATTATTACATGTGATATCTAATCTATGATAATAAGAATGAGGGCAATTATGTGCAATGTATTTTTGTATTTTACAGTAATTGAGAACCTTTTTCATTTCTCTTGACTCTAACATATTTTTCTTTATATTTTGCGGCTCACGAGTCTTTTTACACTGGCCTCCCCTGGTCTATACTTTTCTAATAATAATAATTGGAGTAGTTGTTTAAAAATTAGAAATCTATTTAATTGAAAATATTCCATAAAACTAGCACTTTTTTTTCAGATAAAAAAATCATCCTATTTAATGAAATATGAATACATACTTTTAAAAATAAATAATTTTGATTGGTTAGTTTTTGTTCAAAATATCAATGGCGGTTTTTTAACTCTTTTCTGGGGCAAGAGGTCAGGGCTAAAATATTGTTTTCAAAAAAATAATATAAACAAAATAAAAAATCATTCACCATTCACGCAAATTCCCTATATAGCATTTGGGGAAGAGAGCCCACTTATCAGTATATATAGGTCCTTAATTATATAAAAAAAAATATTTGTGAATTAAATTATAAATATTTTTTTTATAATGTTCTTATAGTTTTGGGAGAGGGAATCCAGTATCAATGGACCACCCTCAAAAAACTGTAACTGCAGAATATAAATATAATATATTTTATAATATTAATTATTATATACTAAAGAATACTTGAAAAACTAGCAAATAATTTAGTATTATTTTCATCAATTATTTAGGTACACATATAATAATCTATCTAATCAGTAATCTGTACAGTCATGTCACTTAAATTATTAAAGTTAAATTCTAAAGCACATACCTTATGAAATAAGAAATAATTTTAATCATGATAGTTTGTTTGTTCTAGACTCATCTACCAGATTTTTCACGTGTACCTTTGACCTACAAAGACAAACTTTACTAAGAAGCACTAACGAGATCCAAATCAAGAACTGCCAAACATACTTGAATTTTTGTTATACATATTTATTAGAATATTATTAACAAATCAAATTTATTTATGAATTTAGAAAAAAAAATACACATTAAGTAGATTAGAATAGGATACATACTCTCCTGATAGACTTCTCCGCTAGGTTATTTTGAAATATCTTTATACATGAAATGAAATACCTATACATTTATTTTACAACTCTTTTTACATAGCTCGTTTGCTACTATTTCTTAAATTTATTCCAAAGATGTTTGTTCCTTAATACTGAAATAGTTCTCACTCAAGTTGTCATTTGCAATGTTTAATATATTCAGATTTTGTACTGGTGGGTTGAATTATAATATACTTTAATTAACGAGTGTTAAATCATTTTATTGCTTTATTTTTGAGGTTTCGTCAATCTTGTAGCATGCATGGAAACTATCTATTTTCAGTAATATAACACTTTCCTAGTCATGTTTTATTTTTTATTATATTTTATATATATAGCATTCTATAGGTTTTTATTTTGTATAAATAAAATATATTATTTTATGTATTTTTTTAGTTTCTATTCATATTGAGTTAATGAATCCCGAAATCCAAATTTTTGGGTTCACAACTATTTTGGTTTTTGAATAACTAGGTTCACTTTTTCTAGATATGAATATTTATTATCTACATGGCAACTGCTCATCATATTTTGTTTTCATATTGAATAAGTTATGATCATGTATATTTTAAGACAATTTAACTTTTAAATATTGAAAATATGTCCATACCATACAATATTATTATTATTATTTATTTATTTACGCCATCCAAGGTTACAATATATATATATATATTACAAGATTAGGTAATGATAATACAGATAATTTAATAGTACATAATTAATAATAAGTAGAAATGTAACGTGACATTAAAATCCTAAGTTGACAATTAATTACTTTACTTATATTATTATTGGTCACATATTATTGAAAGAACGTTACATACGGTGTAGAGGGTAATTATACCCATATGAAGATGAATACAAAGGTATATGGAAAGGGATGGTATTTCTAGAGAGGAACATGAAAATTTATGTTTAAAAGGATACAAGGGACATCTAATAAGCCATTTAGAATGGTAAATACAATTTGATGTTTGAAATCTTGACAGCGGGAGGATAGAGTTAGTCTATTAAATTTATTTTGTAGTTGCGAGTAGTCATGCTAAGGGTAATTAATTTTAAGAATATAGACCAAATGCCAAGAATTTATTTTGAACTCGTCCAATTTTTAGTACTTGGCAAGATAGGGATGCTAAACTATTATCCCGTACTCAAATATCGAGCGAACATTATGGTATTACGTTTAATAAAACCTTACCTATTATGGAATTTATGTAGTGTACAAAATTAAGGAAAGGTAATTAAAAGATACCAAGATCTTAGACAATGTCTACAATATGTAAAATGTATTATTATATTTATATAAATATTACATATTTCATATTTCATCAACGAAGAATAAAATCCACAATGGTATTATTTTAGTTAAAAAATCATTAATATTATGAATGACAGTATTTTGCAGATAAATCAATCGGTAGGTAACTATTACAGATACCAATATAGTAGGTACATAAATTCACAGACCTAGTCAAAAGATGTCTGAATGACTATTCGGTCATCGGACAGAATAGTGTATTACTTATTACTATTTTAGATATGGAAGCAAAAATAAAATCATTACCTAGTCACATTATAAAAACGTTTCTAAGCGGTGCGTCTTTTTATATTATTAAAATAATCAAACTTAAATTTTTTTTTTTTTTAGATATTTTAGCGGTAAAAAAATGTTATCTTGTCAATATTATAGTGTTATAGTAAATATTTGTTATAAATTTCACGTCTCTGAATTCATTATTTTCCAATTTATAATTACATTTTAGTCATTTTCTGTTACATTTAAGAAAACAACTGGGTACATCGAAAAATTACATCTTTAAAAAACCAACTGGAATCTACTGATTCAACAACTAGATTCAAATTGTTTACTCTAAAACTTCTACACGACTTTTAACCAAATAACATAAATAGATAATATACACACTAATATATTGTACATATAAAAAAAAGTTATCATTGTAAAACTAATACATTCCTCACTAAGCTCAGAATCTTAAAACGTTTATGTAATAAATTTTTTTTAAAAACGTAACTAATCGCTAAAAATTATTTTTTCGTATTTTTTTAATTTAAAAAATAAAGAAATTACACAAAATAAGGTAGATACTTAAAAGTGTGTTTGATTTATATTATAAATAATTTTCTTTTATCTCTGCATATTTTTAAAAGCTTAAAATTTCAGACTTTCCAAGCACTGATCTTTTAGCCCTTCATGTTGTATTTTTAATTGTTCGAAAACAGGATTAAATGTTAAATCAAACCCTATTTCAATTTACATTTGTTTTTAGCAATTTAGATCATTTCTATTTCCAACATACCGTTTGATCTAGTGATGCGAAAAGGATTCTATAAACTGATCTGAATTTGTTGTCTCCCTAAATCCCCTTAAATGAAGTTAATATAATAATAAATTTTGTGAAAATCAAGGGGAAAAAATGTTAAATGGGGGAAAATTGTTTCTTCTAATGTAGATTTTACAATGAATTTAGATCAGTTTTCCGATTCCTTATCGCATCACTAGGTCAATTGATATGTTGGAAAGGAGGGCTATATAACGTTGGAATATTACTAAGCGGAATGACATAGAAAGGTACAATTAAATATAAGAACAGTCAATTAATATAAAATAATTTTGTTGAATATTCAAAATTAGGAATAAGGAAACGAGAGAATAACATTTAAACAGAACAATAATGAATGCGAACGACATTATAAGGAATATTTATTTAAGGAATCATAATTCATAAAAATTATAAAAACGCATATCTATCATTTTTTGGATAGTGAATATTTAGGAAATAACTGAGAGAGAAATATATTTTAAAGAATATCAAACGCTTGACTTTTTTTGTTTGGACTAAACATTTTTTAGAACAAACAAAACACAGAACGATCATTTGTTGGAATGATTAAATATGATCATCATCAGCTGTTGTACATAATATGGTGTTGCCAACATAATATAAATAATACTTGGTCCCAAGAGCAATCAAATCACAGAATAAAACCACGGTATAGAAGATAACTTATCTTCTATACCGTGTTATCACGGACGTACATACAAACATTTTTATCACACGAAAAACTATCCATTTTATCAATGAGTGTTATTATCAAAATCTCAAAATATTTAATATAATGCCACCAAATTATTTTATTTGAATATACTTGTACAGTTTAGGTAAAGTGATGCAAGTCACAAATATGAAACTTTTCAGGAGAAGCAAAAAAAAAAATATATTTTTATAAATTCTGTACACCACTGGTAAAGTGACGCAAGTCCATCATTATTGTTATAGTTAATCACTATTGACGCTATTAGACATACGGACATGCTATAATGCGATTTTATTCATATTATGTTATCATTTTGAATCAATTACTAATAAAATACTTAAATGTCATATCCATCATTATAATATGTAATTGTATGTTTGCAAGTTTACTTTGTAAGTGCTGGTTGTAAACTTAAAATTAATGTAACATATTATATAGGAATGTAGATAGGTATATAGGGACCTACAAACAAAGTATAATTTATTTAACATTAAACATAATATTATAATATACAATGCAATAGTCTATTAAAGTAAAACACATAATTTATGTTGTAGGATACAACATATATTACAAAAAGGATTGTGTTAATTATATTAATTAGAATAAGTGAATTTAACTGTCGTTAATGAATATAACTGTAAATTATAGTGGTATTATATATACCTACCATATATTGATATATATATATATATACACAGAAATTACAAATGTTTGCATATCATACAATGTTGTATACGTACACACAATTGTTATATTTTTTAACGTTAAAGTAATAAAAAGAAAGGTACCTTTACCTATACCTATACGGCTATACAGATCACTTTAAATTTTAATATCTATGGTAGGTACCTTATAACTTTCTAATAGTAACATGTAGTATATTTATTAAGATATTAAATTCTGTCATTTTCAAATCACACTTATAGTATGCACAGATATCTAGAGCCCGAGTGTTATAGGTAAATAATACCTATACAATATAATGAACTATATTATAATATTATTGAGATATGTGTTAAAATTAGACTTTTAAATACTTATTAAAAGCAATTAACATATTAATATTATGTTTTATATACATATTATTAATTACATTTGTTTTAAAAAAAAAAACATTAATTTGCCTTCCGTGTTGATCAAATAGTTAATACAGCAAATATACACTGCGTATAACTTAGATTGTGGTATTTAGGTGAAATACAAGTAAATATAAAATAAAGTTTGAATATCTATTCCATTATACTTTTTGATATATTTAAAAAAAAGATAATGAGACACCCTTAAAAATATTTCACTATTGTCTCTTTGAACATGGTAATAATAGCGTTTATTAGTGAAGTTTATTAACATAGGTGTAACCTTTACCTCTATTTTTTTAGACAATTCATAGATATATATTTTAAAATATAAAATAAAACATAAGATTGTATAAATCAATATTATATATATCATAAATCATATGAGAAACATATAAAATATATTGTGGTCTGTCATTAGTGGTCCGTTGTAACTTGTAACATTTAAATTTATCGCAAGTTTTAAAATATATATTTAATCCAACAAATCAAAATAAAACCTTTATATGACATACAAAAGTTAAAGACAAGTCACCTTTATTGAAAAACCTTGAATTAAGCATTTCATTCTCCGAAATATTCACACAAAATTAAATTTTAATTATATATTAAATAAGATATATCTTGTGTGTGCATATATGGGTATAGGTACGAGAAGAGTTATCCTTAATCACTGTTATTGAAGTACATTTAATCTGAACGTTAACATAATTTGGAATGATTATTATATTTTTTTTACAAATTAAACTTAAGCTCTTTTGGTACTGAATCCTTGTATATATCTAAATTTTTATTTATTTGTAATTAAAAAAACAAGATATTGAAATAAAACTAGAATTCAAATACCTTAACTAACCAAATTACGGGGTTTCAAATTACATATGTTTTTTTGGGAAAATCGTTAATTGTATTTTTAACGACTGAAAAGTAACAACTGTAGTAAGAATGTAGTAAGTACATAGATTTGCTATATTATGCATATGTAAGACAAAGATAACAAAACGTACGTGTATAGCGGACGCCTATAAAAACCCGGGAAAAAAATAGCCGGACTGGTATTAATTCGGAGAGTAATATTCTGGACCGTAAAATGTACGGAACGTTTTATGTATGAAAAACAATATGCACCGAATGTATATCTTATGGAAAGTATTATCACACACGAAGACAAACATGACGGACTGTAATTTTGTTGGAATATTATAACTCGGACTATAAAACATCGGAAAAGTATATACCCCGGGTCTCGTATAAAACGCGGAAAATAAAAACCGGACAGTAATAACTCGGAATTTGAATGGGATTTCGTCTAAATCGCGCATAGTTATTTATCCGTAATTTCAAAAATTAATCATCCAATTGTCTTAAAATTTTGGATAAAAATATATCTTTGTAGGTACTATATACACTACAACATTTTTTGCAACGTTTTCGTACTCGGACGTCTTAAGCCGTTGCGTATACCATCCACCAAGCCGCGCTTGCATGCGCACGTTGGAACGGGTTGATGAAGCGCGGGCAGGCGCGGAACAACGATCCGCAGAGCAACCCCATCGTTTTACCTGGTCGGCGCGGGCAGGCGCGTCTAAATTTCCGACAACCGACGGGAACCGATGCGCCGACGAGCTGTACCGCGTTACCCTTTCCCACGGCGCGTGATGATGTACCACGCTCCACGCGCCAACCCGCGCAAGCCGCAAATGCACGACGCGCGCCGTGGGGAACCCGGCTTTACCGCTACCGTCTCGCCTTTATTTATAAAAATAAAAACATTGAAATGTATTATTAAATAAATAAATAGATAAATAATAGAAATAAATAGATATTACCTGGCATTATAATATATTATAGCTTGACTATTTTATTTGGGTTATATAGTGTATACTGCAGTGTATAAGGCCGTTTTCACACGCACACCGGTAAAATCGGGACCTGCATATACCTGCTAAACAGTTTTCGTACTCACTCGGGTGGGTGCAGTCATTTTTTTGTTCTGAATCACAAAAACGTGCGCTATTCTGAATAAATGTTATATGTTGGGGTTACTGTACCTTCGAAGGAAGTAGGTACCGAAGAGACAAAACACAATATTGGATTCATCCCATTTTAAGTGCAACATACTTAGAAGGCGGTTTTTACACGCTTTATGAAAAACTCGGAGAAGACCATAAAAAATTCTTTAATTATTTTCCAATGAGTTCTATAGTTCTATTACTTTTGATTTTCTGGTAGAAAGATTAGATATTAGTATAAAACGTCAAGATACTCCAATGCGAGCATGTGTTCCTCCAAAAGAAATGATTGCAGTTACTATAAGGCAAGCGAAAAATAAATGCATTTATAATTTATTTATTTAATACATGATTTTAATTTGTATATTACGATATCATATATTAATATATAATAATATAATAGTACCTATTTAGTATCTAAATCTATGCAGTGTACAAAAACTGAGCCTTTCTCATTATAATATAAATAATAAATATATTTAAAAATCATGATGAATATTGTGTGGAGGGTCCGGTTGAATTTATATTATGATTATGAAAAAATGTCTGGGTCAACGGCGGTTGACTATCATCAAATTGATAAGTTGGTTGGGTAAAACTATCAAATGCAGAAGGCTGATATAAATATGGCGTTGAAGAACTAGAAGTTGATGTAGAAGTGTTCGTCGCTGGTGGGTGGTTATTTGCATGCCTGTTAATATTTTTTATTAGCTGTTACACATTCATGCGAAAGTCTAGTTTATCCTCGTCAGACATTTTTCTCACAGAAGATGTGATTGAAATAAAAAACGCCTCATATTCGTCAAGTGGATTTTGCATGGCTTTCAAAATTTGTCTATCAATGTCTTCTTGGCGTTCTTGCAGCCGAGCTTTTTTGGGGAAGTTACGTTTAACATTATGTACTGCACTAACATTTTCCGGGTTTCCACTTCTAAGTTATTCTCTGATTCTCCATGATCTTCATTTAGAAGGGAATTATTATCATGGTAGGTATCATCTATACTTGAATCCGTGTCATCTGATTGTACCACTTTTAACAAGAATATCAAGTTGTCGTGGTATAAATACTTTTTAGAAGTGCTTTGGCCAAATTTTCTTTTTAAAAATTTAACAAAAGTGTCCTGAATATTTTGCCATTTTCCATTGATTATTTCCGGTAAAAAAAATTGAAATAAATATTGTAAAAATTGTATACATTTATTTTAACTCGTGAGTTAAGCGAAAAAGCTTTAGTACATTAAACATTATGTATACAAATTAAAAAAATATTTACATTTATTGGTATACATATTATACCATAATGACTTCCAAAATCCATGATCGGTATTATGGTTGGGGAGGAATTATGAGTCGGTCAAATATGTATGCCCCCGACGGAATTTCCCCTCAACACGACACTGCATGCATATAGAAAAGTTTTACTTATTTTCTTATCTGAATATTATATAATAAATTATATCTTTTCTGAATTCAATTTTTCTTAATGAAAAATGTTGAATTTATTATTACAATAAAGTCCGTTCCCTATTTATATCTAAGTATAAATTAGATTATTAACATTTATTTAGTATTTATAAATATTTGTAAATTTAGTATTTATAGATGAATTTGGGCCAAAGTTTAAAAGTTTTATTTTTATTTGTTTTTACTAATTTACAAATTACATAAAAAATTACACATTACAATAATTATGACATGATGGTTTATATACTTTTGTAACTACCTAGTAAGCTAAGATTGAGTTGGAATATTTATTACCTAAGGTAATATAATAATATAATACCTACTTATTAACTATTATTTATAATAATTAATATACTAGTGAAATACTAGTTTGTAGTCAATACTTTTATTTTTATAATTTACCATAATATTAGATGTTCTATACATTTTGTAATGATATTATTATTGCAGTCATATGATTTTTTAAGCAAACATATGATTGTACATTTCTTGTAAAGTAAATTTACAAATCGTACAATAATTATTTTGTAATTTATTCTTGTAGATCCATTTAAATAATTTTTATAATTTTTTTTTTATCTTATTTTTTTCTATATGTATTGTATTAAATACAAATTTTGTAGAGACTTAGTAATGTTTAGAGGAATAAATAACTTAAGAATTAAATGGAAGAAAAAATTTTTTTAAGCAATATAATTTTAACATAACCTTCGTAGATAGATGTACCATTTAATATTTTGATAAAAAATTAGACTTAAATATCTCAGCTTACTTATTATATATAATATTAATTATTACTATAAACTATAGTTATAAATTGTTAATTCTTCAAAAGAATTAACTTGACCAATTATTATAATTGAAAAAACTAATAATGATAGTTTTATCAAAATCCTTAGTTATTTCATTAGAAATTAAATTTTTGACCCATGTATCGGAAAACAATAAACAAGTAGTTATCATCTGTATCGATAAATTTCCAAATTGTATACATTTTTTTCATACATTTATGGTCCTAAGATACTTCTTTGAGGTATTCCACAATTCATTTTTAATTAATATCCTAGTACATAATCGTTTAATATAACCATTTTTGTTCTATACTTGTATCTGGAAAACCATAGTTTTTCATTAATTATACGAAAACTTAGGTAATATGCTGAAAAGCACTTTATGGTCAATTGTATCAAATATTTTAGAAAAATCTAGGAATATTGATTAAGTATTTATTATTATTATTTATATTTTTTTCCAGTACCTACCTATATAACATTATAGTATAATATATATATATATATCCAAACACTATACAATGCATCTATAGTACCTAAGTCTGGCCTAAATTGATTTACCTACTGAATAAATTCATGTTTTCGATAAAAGTCATTAGTCTAAAAGTTATCTAACTTTAACCTTAAATATACCTACTTATTACCATGATATAATCTATCTATCTACTTATTTATCTATTTCACTTGGTATTTATCTTGTTAAAAAAATGTATTGTTTATTGTTTATTGTTTTTTATTTTAAATTTATATTATTCGTTTTCTAAATAATTGATACTCTGCTTTAAGCGGATTAGGCCTTAACGGGGATACCACTATAAAAAAAACGCGCCACGTGTAATACCTCATGCTCTTAAAGTTTCATTATTTTAGCTAAGGTGGTGAGGAAATTTACACATATACCTACATATACCTAAAAATATATGAATTAATTCAATTTATTTATTTAAATTACAGTTTAATTTTTTAATTTTATAATGTTACCATACCTATATTTTATTATTTCAGTATATATTATCGGAATCAACATGCCATTTATTTTAGTCAGATACACACTTTGCTGAATTTCAATAACTCAAAAATCACACTTTAATAGCCAACAAATATGATAAAATATAAATCACATAATAATATTAAAATGTCAGTATACCTACATTGTATAATGTATAGATTAGTAGGTATGTATACGGTGTAAGTCATACACCGTTTGGTAGGTAGTCTAACTGGGTATACTTATGTATAGTATATATATAGTATGTATATTGTATACAGTATATGACTAGGTACATACATCGTATAAAAAAAAGTTTTTCTTCTTCCCCGAGGAATGTACTGGGAAAATCGAAAAATACTATATTTAGGATACCATATAGAGCCGATTTCCTATCAATATCATACTAACGCCAATGCATATCCTCAGCTCCTTTTGGTCAAAAATTTGTTAACAGAGAGAAAAAAATAAACTTACAAAACATACAGTTCGTTGTAAAACCACTAACTTCCTTGCTATGCTCAGAATCTAAAATGTATAAAACCCACTAGGTAGGTACCTAATTAGATTTTTTTATTATTAGATGTATTTTGTATCTTTTCACATAAAAAGATACATGGTACTGAAAAAAAAATGTGTCTAGATACAAGATACAAGATACTTTCAGAAAATATATACAAACACAAGATAAAATTGTATCTTTGATGCGTATCAAAGATACATGTATCTGTGATACTTCCCAACCCTGGTTATAGGTTAGTTTTGTATAAGCACCTCGGATATTTGGTTAATGTACAATAATAAAATTTGAAATTTAAAAATTGTTGTATTTAATTTTTGAAAACGAATACCTCTTCGTCAGTACCTACACACCGGACAGGAAAGCTACTGGTCCACCGAGTTTTAGGGGATTTCTACCGGCTCAAAAAGTGTTTTTGACCTTTTAAAAAAGTATTTTATTGAATAAAGAGAGGTATTGTTCTGGAAAAGTGAGAAAGATGACACCGAGTGAAATGAGATAAAAAATATGTACTTTAATCAGTGCATTTTTTTAAGTTAGTAAAGTTAGTAAACTAGGCGACATAAATGTCGGCCAATGAAAATATTTTGTCACCTAGTAGATTTTATTATTGAAGACTAGGCCACACATATTACATTTTTCAATTATAAATATTCCAATGTAAAATAATTGGGTACCTGATTATGGATAAATATATGAAACTGAATAGTGAATATATGCATAGGCATTTTTCAATAATGGACTTGTTGATGATTAATCAAGTACCTATTAGTATCTATACCTACTTCGATTTACAATCGTATTAAATGTACACAATTCTAAGGATACAACTATATTTGTAAGTGGGTGAGTGGTGATATAGAAAGTATTTTCTAAAATTAAAATATAGTTGAGTTTTGTGCGATAAAGTTATTGGTATGTGACAAAAAAAACATCTGTAATCTGTATCATTATAAACACACAAAGATCGAAAAACTTAGAAAAATCATTCATTAATAATTAATCGTTTTTTTGAAATTAATATACGAAATTTGGACCTAAATATATTATATACATATATAAATCGCTTTGATATTGGTGAAAAAAGGTCATTCGTAAATTTTCTACTAAATTTGTTTAGACAAATGGTAATGGTATAAATATAAAAAAGTCAAATAAAAATGGGACCCCACATCTAAAAACGGGACAAAAAGCGTCCTGTTTAAAGTTTATCGAGGCAATTGGACTGAAATTCTCGAAACGGGACAATGCCTCGAAAAACGGGACGTATGGTCACCCTAGTGTATAGGTATATTTTGATACATTTTTAATTGTCGCCCGATGAAAATTCCTTAAAAAATGCACTGACTTTAATGATTTAGAACAGGTGTCTTCAACCCGTCTTGTCAAATGTGCGGCCCGCGATCACATTTGAAATTTAGCATGTATCATTTATATTTCGATAAAATTATAACGGCCAAGCCATCGCTATCGGAAATATTCGTTAAGATAAATTAAATTACCTACCGATAAATATAAATGTTGGTTGTTGCCTGTTGGTTCGTAATCGATCGTGGAACGAGTATAATACCCGTTTATGTGTAAAAGTTTCAATTTAATATTATATTTTCTTGGTAATATTTGTATAATATGTCGATGAGTAAGAAACGTAAAATCTTGGACGAAAGTCTCGTTTTTCAAGAAAAATGGTCCAATAATTATTTTTTTATTCAAGTTAAAGAAAAGGCGGTATGTTTAATTTGTCAAGAATCTATTGCAGCATCTAAATTTTAGAGTATATGAAAACCGTGAATTAGTCTACACGAATGGAAAGATATACAAAAACAGCCGGCTGCACAAATTTTTCACTGAAACTCGTCGACTGCAGGACTCAATTTACACCGAACCAAATATATCTGTGATTTCAATAAAAATATGGATTAATTTAATAATATGGTTGTTAATATACATCCAATAAAATATTTGTTAATTTAACAGTAAAATAACAAAACGTATTATTGATTTAACCATATATCTATTTTATCAATGTCTTGGGTAAAATCATCCAATTGAATACAAATGTATTTGCGAATTAACAAATATTTTGTTAATTAACATTTTGTGTTCATTTCTTTCTTTCTTCTCCGTAGAACAAACGCCCATTTGTTAATCGAAATAGTCAGTTTAAACAGAATATATTTTCAATTCAATAACATATATTTTTATTAGATTACAATATAACTTGGGTATATATTTTGTGAAATGCACAAAATAAATGTGTTATTGTAGATTAAGATGGCTCGGGCATGCATTAAGGAGGGAAGAGACTGAGGCAGTAAGATTAGTAAGGAAAATGCATGTTGTTGGTAAGAGGGGGTGAGGAAGACCGAAAAAGAGATGGGGGAGATGTGATGGTGAGTGATATGAGGAAGGTGGGAGAGTGAAGTAGTGAAGAAGATGCGGGAGATAGAGTTAAGTGGAAGTGTAGGACCAGGGTGGCCGACCCCGAATAGTTGCGAGAAAAGGCGAAGGAGAAGAAGAAGAAGAAACACATTTTTTATTACCTACCTAATTTAACAATGTAATATATTTATATATATATATATATATATATATATAGGTACGTTAAAATAATATAAAAATTGTATTATTTCAACAAATATTCGTTTGTTAAAATTCGATTGTTGCATGCGTATAATATATATTGTTAATTTTACCAATGATATTTGATTCTCAGTGTAGTCGGACTTGTTTGCCGAGTGAATGACCCACACAGCCCTATGTAGGTCCCCCGTAAGCGCGTTAAAAGAGCGTACTTATATATACGACGGCGCGTGCAATAAATACGCGCACCATCTACCGGTGCCGTTTATTTTAGACCAATGTCCCCGGCCCGGATCGGTTAAATATTTTATCCGAATATGTAATAATATGTATTATGTGCAGCGGATCGGCGGAATAACGCGGTGTGGACGCTGTGTAGAGACGCGCGTACAATGACGTGCGTGTGTGGTTGGCCAACCGGCGATGCGTTCAGTCGATAAAAGTTTGCGCCCAAGTCCGCGAGGTCGCGCCACCCAGCGGCCGTCGGCCGCAGAGGGTGGAAAAAACCCCCAAGAGGAAAAGTCGTACACGCGTCACGCCGTTATAGGGGTAGTATAATAATATTATAATATATAGTAGTAGTATACGTCGCGACCGTGTCCCGTCCGCCACGTTCGCGCGGTCATCATGTGCCGCCGCCGCCGACGCCGCCGCCGTGGATAACATAATATTATAATATTGTTTACGGGGTTCTATACGCGTCGTCGTTTAATGGGGTTTTTTTCTTTTTCCAATTAACTTTTAAATATTTTTTACGTGCAATAAAACAATATACAGACATAATAATATATATATAGTATAAATTGTATATATAGGTAGTTTTTATTTTTGATTTTCACAATATTATATAGGTGCCTACACGTATTTTTATTAAACGAACATCCTTAAAACGACTGTACAATATATTACATTATTTATATAATAGCTTATTTTTGTTATACTACGTGATGTAAAACGACGAGACTAACGTTTTTGTGCAATTTAAATTTAAGCGAATCCCGAAATCGTATATTTTATGTTATAATTTAAATTTAGTTTATATATAACGCGTAGGGTGCCCGATATTTAGCTGGACACCACGATAAACGCGGTAAACTATTAGATAATAGGTAGGTACTTAATATATAGGTATAGGTAATATACGCATTTATTTGAAGTCATTATAAGTTTCGGTCGTGTATTATAAGTATAGTGCAATAATATTGTTAGACGTGTAGTTATTGTTGTTTTTTTACCAAATCGACTTAAAATGTAATAAAGTAAGTGAATCAGATTTATTTTAAAACCGTTTATATCCACATATTATATATACAAATGTGTATAATAATAATATATTTCCCTAATTATATTATGTATATAGGCACGACAATAAATAATGTAACTTTACGTTTTTATTTTGTATTTTTGCAGAGTCGATGCTATACTCGTATAATACGTTTTCATAAGAAATGCTTCATCATTCAATCATCAGACGAAAGAAAAAATGATTGGTCCCGGAAACATATTTTTCCTTACATTGTGTTTAACCATTGCTGCCGGTAAGTGCAAATTGTGTATTCGGTAGGTAATTTTTTTCCCCAATTATATTTACCTATTAATAATAGTACCTAATCGACAATGACAAAAGTGAAATTTTATCGATTCAATCAAATTTTTAAAATCCAAGTTTTCTCTCAGATTTTAGAATTTTCGGCTAATTTGCGGTTTTTAAATTAATTTAAAATTAGTTCTGTCTTACATCAGACAAATAATTGGTGCATATATCGTATTTTATGGGTAAATAAATCTGATTTTAAAAATGCAGTATGTAAACAATCATTAGCACTAAAATTTCAGTTGAAAACGAATAACAATGGAAAATTCAAAAAACGGTTACATTAAGTAAACAAAATACGAGTAGGCGCACTCTTGAGACAATATTATGTAGAGTAGGTAAGCACTATAGTCGCTCGCCGTACGCATAAGTAAACATTCCTTATAATATAATATGTAGGTAGGTATTTACTCGTTGTTTATAGAAGTTGGAACTTCCATTCATTTCAATCCAAGTTTACTATATATCTACTTAAGAATTAAGATATCACATATATATATATATATATTATATGTGTATATATATGGGGAGTACAATCAATATTTACCCTAGGTAATAGGTTCATGTATAAATGACCTTAGTATAGCTTAGTACAAAAAAAAAAAAAATAAAAACCATAAAATACATTTAACACGCAACATTAGTTTTTCGTGTTGTTAAAGCACCTCTATATATTATAGTGTATCCCTAAATAATCGGTATTATTTTGATTAATCAATCCCTAACAATATTTAAACTCTGCAGCAGTATCTAAGATGCGTATTCTATAATTGTATTAATGTAGTTCTTTTCAGTTTGATAAAACTATGAAATTACTGTCCTATAAAAGGACAATTTGAAAAATGTAATCCGGATATATTACTTATTACTTATTAGAACGCATAATGGGCAAAATATAAAAGGATCGATAAAATCCAAAAAAGTGGAGTGGGTTAGTTATACTATTCAGTGTAGATGAATAAAATGAAGACTAATATTGACTAGTAAAACATTTTAAAATTGCTTAAGAGAAATACCACGTAAACGTTAGTTGAATCGAATGACAAAGAATTTGGAAGGAATAAATGAAACTGCAAGAATCAAAAACACGTTTAATCAAAATCACTAAAGAATATTGGTAGATACAATAAAAAATATATATATTTAAAAGTTATAGCTATCATATATTTTCTTAGTGATTCTAAGCAAAGCGAAGAAGCTAGTGGTTTTATAATGATGTTTATTTTTTTTTTCCGTGAGCAACTTTTTAACCAGAAGGAGTCGAATAAGAGTTTTGGAGTTAAGAATTTTCATGATAGTAAATTGGTTCTAGTTGGTACTTTGAAAAGGTTATTTAACATTTTTTAATATTTCCAGTAATTTTCTTAAGCGTAAAGAAAAAATATATTTTATAATGGAAATATTTTATAAATGTATACGGGAAATAACAAAATTACCATGACATAACAATCTGAATCGGTTAAATTCATTATTATTTGAAATTATTATATTTATATTTAAAATTTTTATTAAATGAAACAAACATTTAATCTATTATATTTTTGTCGTAGTTAGTATTATACGCTATAGTATATGGTTTAGAATAATTAAGTTTTTGAACAATAATTTATTATTTACATGGTTGACACGCAATTTTGTATAACATTCAAGTAAAATTAAATTATTCAAATGCTGATTAAATATTACCATATGATATTATTATATTTAAAATATTTTTATAAAGAGATTTTTTAATAGTAAATTAATTCTAGTTGGTACTTAGAGAGGTCATTTTTGATTCCCCTCCTCAAAAAGAAAATTTCACTCAAGCTCTGCTCAGAATCTTTTTATTAAAATAAATGATTTAGCATTGCTTTCAAATTCAATATATCCTATCTGACGACCGAAGTGTTTCCTTCTCCTATTGACCGGCTCACCGGCTTTTTATTAATTTTAATACACATACCTATTAATCGTTAATACTCGGTGAAATGAATAAAGCAGTCAATAGTCAATATGGAGAGTAATAGAAGTACTACGTTCGTCGGATAGGACACTGCAAGGTGTTCGATGTATAATATATAATTTTAGAGCATTGATAAAGCATTTCTTTCGGTAAAACAATTCTGAGTGAAACTTGGTAACTAGTGTAATATATATAACTATTATAGTGTCAAAAAAAAAAATTCATGTAACGTCACTATTAAGGTTTTAGTCTAATATGGTTTTGAATGATCTGATGAGTTATAGAGTAATTATCTCTCGGTGAAAATATTTTATACAAGACAATATAAAATATAATAATAGTAGAAAATATAATAACTCTATAATTGATCCGGTTTCATGATTTTACAAATTTTACTGACCGTCGCGATATATTTTTTGAGCAATTGAAAATTCTAAATTTAGAGAACAAAAAAAATATATAGTAAAAAGTCATTTAAATACAGATCGTGGAATTTATTGGTCTATCGTCCTTTTGATCATTGTACAGGATAATTATTATTATTATTTTAAATGTGAAAGCAAAGATAAATCATTGTATTCGAAGTACGATTCTGAGCGAAGTTTGGTACCTACGTTGTTTCAGTAGGTACGTATTATAAAATTTCTGTTCGACTCCTTTCACCCAAAAAAATGTATACAGACATAAAAAAACGTCATTATAAGACCAACACATTTTTTGCTTCACTCAGAATTTCAAATAAAATATTAAGAATTTTTATGCACTCATCACTCATTAAAATTTCCCTTAAAGAAATTCTGCGTGGATCAATTTCCCCTACTAGTCTTACCTATAAATAGGTTCACCCACAGTGCCCCACGCATTATGGCTATTATTATTACCTACTGTTAATTATGTAATATTATAATATACTGAATATGTAAAATATTTACTATGGAAATCCTTATAAGATATCTTAATATATTTTATTATTTTTATTTAAAGATCGATAATTATTTTAAGGGTGTATATTCCCCTATTCAAACTTCAATGTGTAATTTAATATTATTGTTGTCCTGCAAACATTAACTTTGACTAATTTTCTTATTATACTATTAATTTAAATTTTATAGTCTATATATGTAATATATTATGATATTATGTAATAAGTACGTATTTTTATGGTTTCTAATACTAACATCGATGTTATGTAAGACAATAAAATATGGAATATGGATATTTAGAAAATATTCAACTATACCTATTCAATATTTCAATATAGAAATGTAACCAGAGTCTTCATCTTAGTTTAAATTTGAAAAACATTTTTCAAAATTAAACGTTATAATATAATATAATATTGTAGGTTTATTATACCTATATGTAAACAAATTTGTGAATATTAACTATCTATATTGGAGTCAAATAACACAATAATATGTAGGTACCTATACAGGCTATACTACTATACTAATTTTAAATATTTAATATTATACGTATGTTATTTAAGTTTCTAAACATAAGTTTAGACACCTTATATCCCTGAATCCTCATTGTGTCCGACGTCCGTCCGTCTGTCTGTTCGAGTTTGTTGATTTGGTTACCAGGGAGATAGATATTATTCGTTTTGTTTTCTATTACATAAGTTTAGTATAGGTTATAACACATTATTTAAGGAATTTAAATTAATTTAAATAATTCATTGTTTATAATACGTTTAGAAACAGGGAATTTAGCACGCTCGTAATAAATGGTTAAAGGCTAAAATCATTATCCTATAATTAGTTCAAACGACAGTAATATAATTTAGGATCTACTACAAACATAAAGGAATTTCATTTTAAAATATTAGGGTTTGAACTTTGAATACAATATTTGCGCGATTTCCCATGTATAGGTATAGTGTACCAATCATATTTATTATTTAACCACTATACGTATACGGTATACGTACATTGACTTATAAATGTATTTTATCCTCTTTTTAAATTTTTAATAAATGTTACATTTGGAGGAGTACACATATACAAAATTACATCGCAAACAAAATGCGTTCATACCTACTTTCAAGTTTTTTTTTTTTATACAATGAAAAAAAAAATTGATTTTGTTTTCAATTGATTAGAATGATTTTTGAAATTGTTAATTTAACTTGAATAGTTATATGTACTATAATGTACCTACTACCTCTATAGTTTTGAAATAACTTTTACACAACAAAATAAATAATAATTTGTATATTGGTCTATAATATAAAAGCAATAAAAATAATATATATATACTCAAATGTGTTTTAGATTACTTAAAATTACCACATATATATTATATATAAGTATAATAAAAATTCAGTGTTTTTATTTTAGTATGTTTTTTTTTTTTGGTAATCAAAGTATTATTTTGTAATCACAATATTTATTTATTTATATATTATAGTAGGTACTGAGTATTTCATTAGGGCATTATTTATTATGTAAAATTACTACTTTTTTTTTTATTTTAGGAAATAATACATTTCATAAAATAATTTATTTTTATTTTTTATATTAGTATGTGTAATAGCCCAAGAATGGTTAAATGTAACTTCGAACTATACAGCGTTGATGAGTGATCTGAGGATAGATTTACTGGAACCAGGCGTCGCTGTGCAGCTATATGAAGCTAAAAACGACAATTATACACTAATGGGTACAATACCCGTCAATGAAAATTGGAAAAATGTTACTATACACTGTGGCGTTATTACCAAAGGAGGACACTATGTACTTCAATTAGTTTCCAATGACACTGCTGAGGACGAAGACATAATTCAAGTATATTTTATGTTAAATATCTATAATATTAAAGCTAGTAGGCAATCAGTATTACCTAGTAGGTACCTAAAACTCATAAGTATAGTATATATAAGTATCTATAATCTATATATTACGTATACTATACCTATAGCGGTGTGTAACTTAGACATTTTTGTACGGGTTTATCGTTGTCGTATCATTGTATTGAGTTTTGTAACATTATTGATATCTAATAGATATTAATGATATCTAATGGATTAAATATATAATTTTAAATGAAAATTATTTCCATATATATACTATATACATAGTTATATTTTTTGGCTAACACCCCCGAAATTTATTTTTGTATAGGTGTCTGCTAAATATATATATATATATATATATATATATAATAAACTATTTAAAAAAATACATTTTTTATTTCGAACTGGATTATATATATAGCTAGCTGGTATCTAAATTTAAATGTTAATATTGAATGAATCTAGAAAATAACAATAAATTATTACAGAATGGACAAATCGTTGAATTCGACGTTCGATGGCCTGCAGCCAGTTTATCCTTCGAACTAAAACGAATTACTACGTACCCGGACCCATGGCAACAGGTCGTAATCGTGATGAAATTCGAAGGTCCTCAGTGCGAACCTGCCGTCGGGTCTGCTGTGCCCATGCTATGGCTTGACCTGATGTATTGTGGACTATTCGCGAATTCATGCAAAAATGTCTCCAGAGAGTCGTCTCGCGGTTCCATGGAACATTCGGTACATTGGTCGACTTAAATAATTTCATGACACACGCATATACATTTTATTGATGTACGAATTTTGTATTACAATTGTAGATTGTTCATTCTGAACAAATTCGTGGTTACCCGAGATTCAGGAAAATATTTTTAAAATGCGATATTTTCGGTATCGCCGGTTATTACACGGCGGTATTGAGGACGCCCGAACGTCAAACTGCCTTCACCCACGTTATGAACGGACAGTTGGAGGTATATAATAAATGTGTATAGATATATATTTACATATAAAATTAACAAATGCGTTTAATTAGGTTGTACCAAGCAATAAATTTACCCTAAACGTACACGGAAAATCGATTTTCCCTTGTGATAACTATGGTGGAGGTGTGCCCGTAATGTTTCAGTACCCGTCGTGTATCTTGCCAACTACAGATAAAGTAATAAATTTTATCCGTTCTCAAGTGTATACTGTATATACTATACAATATTATAGAAGTCATATAATGTATTTTTTTTTACCAAAGTAAAAAGTTTTTCTTACATGAACTATCCAACTATAATAGGTGATATACCTATATAATATATATTATACCTATACCAACATGCTTTGAATAACTCTTATATAATAGTTTTCCAGTTCCACATACTTTCAAAGTTCAGTTTAAAACTTCCTTGATCTGATACTGTGAATGTATTGATGTAAAATATCACTGAAGATAAATTTAAAGTTAAAAACTGTATTATAACCTTTTTTATATATCGTAACAATTGTAACAACTGTTTTGATTTTGTTTTTTGATACGTATATATTATATATTTATACAAAGTTCAGACTATTTTGTAGGTATTTTGTATTAAAATGTAGGTATATGCTTTGTAATAAAATTTCATTAACATTCATATATAATACCCCTCACTGAATATATTAATAATAATAATATTATTATAGACTAGTTGCTACATTTTAAAACATTTAATTAATTTATTATCGATTACATATAATATATTGACTAAAAATATTGTAAATTTAAATTTCAATGTATTATTATTATAATTATTCAACATTTTCATGATTTCAATTTGTTTATAATTTTAGATCAGACTATATGGTCGACAGCGGGAAGATGTGTCTACATTGATCCCACCCACTAAATTACACTACGTTTCCGAGCATCGAATAATTAAGGGACGCCATAGCGTTTATTTTGATTGTGATTTATTTTCAGAAAAGTATATTGAATACTGTTTCATCTACGTGAATCAAGCTATAAACGGAGCTTATACAAACATCAAGACGAGCTGTGTGCCGACATTACCAATCACTGGTATGGAAAAATAATTTATTACAATAATTACGTTTTATGGACAATTATTATTTACCTATATAGTTAATAATATATGTAACATGTACCTAATTCATTTATGTATAGATGACGATTCTGGACAATGGAGTAAATGGAGTGAATGGTCACCATGTTCAACTACGTGTTACGGAGGAACTAGAAATAGGTATAGGACTTGTGATTCACCACCGCCAAAATATGGAGCCAAATTTTGTCAGGTATATAAGAAGCTCCATGAAACTATTAATTCCATAATATGAGAATTCGTATGTATTCGAAAAAGAAAATAAAATAATACAGTTAAATTCAACAAAACCTAGTTAATTATATAATATAATCACAGTTTATACCTTTAGAAGTCAATAAAATCTTTCTATATGTATAATGTATATAAAACTTATATACTATTATCATATAAATTTTAGAATAGTATACATACCGTACATAACGCATATGAAGTACGAGCATAGACACAATAATATGACACAATTTTAGAAAAATAAAATTATTTTTGTTTTACATTTTTAATAATATAATAATATATATATATATATAGTGGCGAGTATTTTTTAAACTTGTCACGAATTCAACTCCCACCCATAAGCGAAACTAGGGGGCTTATTTGTGGGGAGGGGGGGTCGAAACAATTTTTATACATTCTACATTACCGACATTTACATACAGACTACATTCCGAAATACTCCTTCAAAACGCGGTAAATAAGCAAAAATAAAAATAAAATAAATCATCAACTTTATGTTAACCACCCAACCACTCACCACACCTCAGCAAAAAATGGTTGCTACTGCAACACCATAATACATGGGATGTGTGCTACCACTGTATAGTATATTCCAATATTGATAATGTGGAGTGTCTCAAAAATTCGGAGACTTTTTTAAATAGGTGCTATTCTGATACAACAAAACAACAAAACTGATTTATAAATTAACAAATCAACATGACTAAATCACTAAAGAAATGTATTAAACTAGTAACAAAAATGACAATAAAATATGTTCAAATTATCTACCTTCATCTTTAAATTTTAATACATTTGTGAAATCGTTTGTGAAAATGGCCATCGATTGCACACTTTTTACCGCAATTTTTATCAAGTGAATTTAAAGGTCAAAATGTTGACAATATTTATTAATATATCCTTGCTAATTAAATCCAAGATATAATATTATTTGCAGGGTTCAGCCCTGTTAACACATGAGTTATTTGTGTTAAAGTACTTTAATATTCTCTATTAAAATATTACCCACGGTTCCAAAATATAAGCTTTTACTGGTAATTAATATGGAAAATACCGAAGTGGCAATGGCTTTTGCAATAGTGGCCTTTTTCTTACCTCTTTTGATCAGCTGACAAAGAATTAACTACAAAAACGTTAAAAATGATGTTAATATGCATTTGGAATAAAATTATAGTACCTATATATGAGTATTTTGGTACATTGAACATTCCATTTTGAACATTTTTTGTATTTTTATTTATATATTTTTTTTTGATTAATGCTATTTTTACTATAGTTCAAAAATATTATTAAAAATTTTCTTGTGTTGGTTCATTAATTCTATAAAATAGTTACTCAATTAAAATACTTGTAAAAAGTTTATGAACTTTGAAACATCTCCATATACATATAGATAAATAGGGAAAATTAAACGATTTGTTTTTAATTAAATATATTTTTCATCTTCCACATTACATTAGTCATTAATACGATGGATACCTTCTATAGACTATAATATATATTTTACTACTTATGTCCATATTAAATTAGGGTCCCTCGTTACAAACCGATTCGTGTGGTGAAAAACAAATGTCTGGAAACGAATGCGACAAAGTCGAACAACAAATTCAAAAATATAATAACACTTCAAGCACCGCTTTTTTGTCTTCATTTGCAATTGACGAACTGGGTGCTGAATGTCGATGTGGGTGCATTATTCACATGACCAAAGCGACTCGAACATTATCTGCTACAACAAAAGGATGTCCTGGAAGATCATTTTGGTTAATAAAGGTATTATAATATAATTTGTTTAATATTTAAGTAACTGCGCATATTATCTTGATACTTTATTATACATTTAGACTGAGGATAGAGCTACTATACAATTTGATTTCATTCGACTGTTTTTACCATGCTCGAACCAATGGATTAAACTTCGTGACGGAGATTCAACGGCTTCTAACCTTTTGGTCCATTTGGATGGTACTCCAGATTCTATTAATCCTATTTTTTCAACTGGGCCATACTTGTTGATAGAATTTTTTTCAAGTGTAGCTGTATTGTCAAATGGTGATTGCTTTGGGGGATTTTTCGCTCAAATAAATCGAATTGGTCAGTTAAATAAATACAAGTTATCTGAAATGCAACTTCTATATCTTCAAATACATATATATGTTTATTTTCACAGGGATGAATAATTGGTCATTGCCAAACTCAAGTCATGTTGATTTCAAAGACAACTTTAATTATTTAATGTCTGACATCGATTCATTTTTAGCAACGATTTCAGCAATTTTATTATTTTTGCTTGTTACTTGCGTATGTTTTACAGTGCAATTTGCTGAACGCAAACACAATTACCACAAAGCTATTACTACAATGGATAAACATTCTAATAGTATGCAAAAAAATTTAACTGTTACTTATATACATTTTTTAATATTACAATAATATAATATTGATTTTTTTTAGTGGGATCGACTTGTAGTATGCTAATTGATGATCATATGGCATCCACTACAACTTTACAATCGCATATACCACCAATATTAGAAATAATAGATGTTGATGAAACTCAAGACGAGGTTAAAGAAAAACAAAATCCTGTGACTAGGTAAATTGGCAAATTACTTTATTATATTAATATTAAGTATATATATAATATTTAGGTTTCTGTATACAAAGTTTAGAATCCTTATATGTTTGTTGTATCCATATACACTAACAGGGAGATTATTGATTTGACTATCAATAATTACCCCATAATCGATTAATCAATTTATATCATATATTTTCTTTAATAATAACGTACCTATGTCCTATATATATTATATATATTTATAGAAATCTGGAATCTCGAAGAGTGTGTTTTTCCTAACTTGTTATTAAATATGTATGATTTTATTTATAGAAATGAAATAGAAATAGTACGAGAAAACAAAGTTACGTGTTCATCTGCAACAATAGAGCAGTGCACACCTTTTGTATCTCAAACTTCATTATCATCTAGAAGAATTGTTCGTATTTACCTGTGTTTTTTTTTTTTTTTTAATAAATAAATTCATATATGTATTATGAAAACGTTATTAAAATTTAATTTCGGTTTTTATTTAGATTAACCAGTCAACGTCTACTTTGAATGACAAACAAAGGAGTTATAGACACAATCCATTGACAAGTAGCACGGATTCAAGTATTCATGGCCACGATGTGTCAGACTTAGAAATGGATTATTACGATTATAACGTTCAAAATACAAACAGTGTGCCTGGATCGTACATAGGAATGGATCCAGCATATTGTTTATGGATACCTCCTTTATCGGACCAAAGTCCCGGGGGTCACGAAAATATAGAAATGTCTATTTTGGACATTAAAAACGACAAGTGTAGGAAGAATTGCGAAATCAGCAGCAAATGCAACAATAGGTTGTCTGCCGATAGTGAATCTACTTTGGTTGGCGACGATTGTATTTCGTTGAAAACACTTAAGTCATCTCCGAAAGCGTATTTTAATAAAGAAAAAGAAAAGGCTGAGTATAATATTAATGATTCAAGTATTAAGTTTGTAGACGAAGATGACCCTATTGACTTAAAAGATATTTCTGTTTATGTAGATAATAAAGTAGCTTATACAAATTGAATTTTATTGTCTATAAAAATGTTGACTTTTATACAATTATGTAGTAAGTTTTTAAGACAATTATTTTGAAAGTTATATGTTATAACTATTTATATATTTTTAAACAAAATATTTGTTTTCAAAAGTCTTTTTCTATAATAAATACACTATTGCAATATTATAGTTTTAAAAATTGTAAATTTATAAGAAACTAATATTTTATAAATACATTTTTAATTTATATACCTATTTTAAACTACGAGTTATTAAAAAAAAAAATAATAATAATAATTCAAAATCAATAGAAATCATCGATGAGTTTGTAAACAACCGTTGAAATTATGTTATGCATTGTAATAATAATGTATCTGAGTATCTATGTATTAACATATTAATATGCATTTTGTCCGTTTCATCGATGGATGCCTCTATAGATGGATTAATAGCTGATAATTCTTTGGGAATTTTTTTAGTAGCAAAAATTAACTATGCTCAGTAATATATTACAGTTTAATTACTTATAAATTTGTGCAATATGGATATCACAAAGGATGATTTATTCTGTGGAAATTTAATGGAACAGCCTGAAGGTAATTATTATCTTTGTTGGAAATTTAATAATATATATTATTTTGTAATGATTTGTTAAATGGCTATTCAATACTACTTATATGCATTACACGATTACTTATAGCATTAAGAGAACGATCAAAACCATAATTGTTATTAAATCAGTAGCTATCTACCTAAATAGTGATGAATGCCATATTGTCAATAATATTCTTCCTCTTTATACAAACTCATCTGGAAAATATTTTTATTATTAATCTGATTTTATTGATAAATATGTTTTGTATGCTACCTATGAAATTATTGCTAACGGTGTTAACGTTCATTTTAAAGAGGAATTCGTGCAGTTACTCGTTCTTTTGATATTTTAATACCTAATAGTATAAGGAACTTTCTAAGTAATATACCTTCAGTAGAACGTCCCGACCATTTTCAGAAAAGTCCTAAAATCTTCAATTAATGATCCTTATTTATATTAAATATGAAAAATGTTTCATAAAAATTACAAAAAAAAAACAGGTCTGAAGTTGAACAACTCGAGGCCGGACGGGTGATAACGGGATACCCTGGCAAAGTGGAGGGATGTCACAAATTTCCACCTCACTACATGCCTTAGTTATTACGCTACTATATATTATATTCATTCATATCATATAATATATTCGAATTTCATGTACTTAATGAAATTATTCACATTGTTTCGAACGTATAGTATTTGCACTGGCACATGTAAATGTCTACACTACAGTTATTTTCTATTGTAATTTGAACTTTTTTATTATTATAAAACCAATAAATTTAGTTATTTTTTTACTTTTTTTTCATAATATATTATAGGTACTTATTAATTTTTTTATTTTATTTTCACTTAATGTAATGTAATGTTTTTATTGAATGTTCAGTTTTTAATAAATATATAGGTACTTCATTATAAAATTTAACGATATGTCTTATACATATATACCTTTTTTTTCCTACTACGAATACAAAACATTGATGACATTAGTCATTAATTAGTATAAAGCCTCGCCTCTCATCCAAACTAATTTCTAACTACAGTTTTGTAATATTCAAAATATGTATCCTACATCGGTTAGGTATCAATTAGGTATAAAACAGGAAGTACTTGGAAAAGTAAAAATCTCATAGAAGTTCCTGCTAGGAATCAATTGGGAATGATACGAAAAGTCTTGGTAGTGTTAAAAGTTAAAATTATAACAGTTCCTTCTAGACATTAATTAGGAACGGAACAGTATAGGTAACCCAATAACCTGGAAAGATATGTGCTGTTAAGGAAGGAATCCCTTTCGGGCGTCTTTCAAAACCACATAATGTATTATAATATATAATATACTTATCGTCAACACCACACAAATTTGTTTTTGTCAAGAAGACGTCACACATGCGATTTTCAAGGGATTCTGTATAGGAAATTTTAAGAAAACTAAAAATCTAATAATTTAAAAAAGTATATTTTAAAGTAGTTTAAAAATAGGTTTGTGTCAGTACCACTATTTATTGTTGTGTAATCACAATATTTATTAACAAAACCATTTTACATGTAAAACGTGTTCTACCACCGCCTTATTTTGATATCACAAATATAATTGATGTTATATCTTCTGCGAAAATTTCCCAAAAGTAGTTATATTATTCTTAAAGGATAACGGTAGAACACGGATAATTTTGTCTACAATATTGTGTAAAAATTTAATTTCTTAATTACAACTATAGTCAGAGAACAATTTTTTCTTGAAAAATAGTTTTTTTATTATTAAGCCAGTATTATTCAAAGGTTGATTATTTAAACCCGTATATATTTCATTGATAGTTTAAAATTCAAATATAAACAAAATTTAAACGAATTTGCATTTCAAATATTATAATATTTATAATGGATAAATATAAAAATTAATCAAACAACTCATTAGCATGAAAACAAATATAGGTAATTCATATATATAATATGATATTATGGGCTACTTTTCAATACAATTTATTATGGAATAGCTATGATTATAAAAGGACATACTAAAATTCAGACTAATTTGTGAATTCATAGTATAGTAAAATTAATGTACGGAATAACGGAAGTGCCTATAGAGTTAGGATGTCTTATAAAATCCATTGGTAAGATAGTATAGTCAAGGTTTATACCAAGGCATAATGAACTATAAAATACTTATATTCTAAATCTATAATATCAAATTTTTGGTTGAGGGTAAAATTTGAAGAGTAATATCTCAGGATCAAACAGTTTCGCGGTATAGGACGTAGGCCATAGCACATAGATGTGCAATGTGCATATGTCAATATAGTACCTACGTTAATTTTATTATATGAGTCTGTTGGTCTGCAAATATCAGACTAGCTTTAATTTTAGAATATCCTCCTATTGTAATATAAATATTAATATATAAATATGATAAATAAAAAGTATATAGATATATAATTATATAGACCACAATGATACACAGTGTTAAATAAAGTACATATTTAGTATATATTTAAGAGTAGACCGCACGTTAAATGACAGTCATATTATATGCGTATTATACATATATTATAATGTGTAGTAATAGAGTTTAAGAGTAGGTACTTCTTTCTGTTGCACCTATAAACTCAGACAGTTTAATTCAAAAATATCCACCGATTTGCTGTGAAACACCGCGTTGAGTAAGTAACAGGATAAATGTAACATGGATATAGGTGTACCGAGAATGACAAGTCTGTTTCAAATAAAATTTGTGGTATTGAACTGTGTGATTTTGATAAAAGTGTGCGGTATCGATGTTTAAAAACCTATATACAAGTGTGCTGTATTAGACGCAGATCTTTTTTTGAAAGTATACAGTTTTTATAATCGTTGTCCCTTTCGTTTCTCGTTATTTTAATTACTCCTTCCTCGTTCCTACAAAAAAAAAAAATACAAATTTACCCTTAAATTAATTAATTATTTATTAAATTAAAACATTTTTATACCAAATACGAATATTATTAACTTCTGTCATTTAATTTCTAGTTTTTACAATCGGTTACACGAATAGTATAAATAAATAAAAGTTCCTCAAATTAGTTCCAGCCACCATAAATCGTTCTTTTTGGAATGTGTTCCTTAACAACACTGGAAAATATGTTCTAGTTAAATTGACTTGTAATTTTTTATAGGTTATTATAATATAGGTGTACATAGATATTACATACCGATTACCTATATATGCATTATGAATATAGCGAGTAAATATACTATAATAATTGATTTATATGTATATAATTCAGGTTCATATAAGGTTCACATTATAAAAAAAAATGACAAGAATGTTCTGGAATGTTGTGGATTTAAGATAAATCTCGGGATTAATATTCAAGGTAAAACTAGCAATTACGATACAAAAGTCAATAAGAGTTCAACTAAAAATATGAAGTATTTAAAATTATGGTCAGTAAAGAAAAATACTCTGAATAAATTAGTAATTACAGGTAATTTAATATTTTAATAAAACATTTATAATTAAATAAAAAGTATAAAATAAAAATCGAGTTAAAAAAACTTTGATGTTTTACAACTACCTACCTATATAGATTTATTAAAACAAAAAAAAAAAATGATAATACAATAAATTTATAATTATTTATATATGAGTAAATGAAAAGATTGGTGAAAATAAATAGTTACCTATCTACTATATTTATATTATACCAGTGCCATATTATTAAGGATTAATATAATATAATACAAATCCTCAAAATTATTGCGATTACTACAAATGTCAACATAATTATGTAAATATGGTTCTAACAGAAAAGTTTTGCATAATGATTTAAAAAACAATAAAGGGACAGTTATCATACAATATGATTTACGATAACATAAAAAATATGTTGGTGAATTTTCCATTATAATGTTATCAAATAAAGTCATATGCCATTAAACGTTTTTTTATGACATATTTATGTAAATTTTTCTTTTTCTCAATGTTCAATTTAAATGATAATTGGAAATGTGATTTTTCGCATGACTACGTTCTTAAAACCTTGCAGAAATGAAACATAACAATAACGGTCAACGTTCGCTATAGAATCCAAGTTTAGGGGGTCGTGGTGACCTCTCATTAAAGAAATAAATTGAACAAAATCAAGTCCAGTCGGCACACAAAAAAATATTTATAACTTTTTTTTGATTATTTACCGTTTTGAAAGAAGTATTTCGACGATTCATTGATGATTTTCTACTTATTCACTTTTTTGGAAAAATAAGTCGGCAAAATTACTCTGGTGGCTACCCCAGAAATATTTTTTAGCACTAGCTCTGAGTCCAATAGTCGTATACAAATTATACCTATGTAATAATCAATGACAATATTGAAATATAACATAATATAATAAAACAATATTATAATAACTCACATAATATTACGAGTATATTATATCTAATATACCTAATAAGATAATACCTATAGTTTACGTATTACTTTCTGATATTTTATTATTTTTAATATTTTTATACAATAATCTTATATTATAATATAAATTTGAATTATTCCATTATTCGTTTTTAGAAAATATATTATTGCATTATAAATGTATACATTACGATTTACGTATAAATATGCAGTAATAAGTAAAAAGGTCTATATATAGATACCTACTATATATATTATAGTACCAAAAAAAGTTTAGTTTTGTAGAGCAATATTCAACAATGTAAAGTAGTGTACATAAAAATCATAATACGAGTATTATGTCAATATAATATACTATGCTAACATTTAATACATTTTATGTGTGATGGTAGGTATAGTATCATAAAACACTATACCTAATTCTCAATTCATGAAATATCAAATTATTATTATTATTGTGATTTAAATAATTAATATGTATTATTTATTATTAGTTTAAAAAGTAATATATATATATATATATATATAGGTTTAAAATTAAACGAAATAATATAATAATTATATATAGGTAGAATATCTAAATCTAAAAGGCATTTACCCATTCAACATTAACCAAAGACTAACTTTTTTACTTTTACGAATCGTTGTATACATTTATGATTATTATAAATAAAAATCATACACTCACCCCTAGTACCCACCCACATGAATTTTATTTTTAATCACGTGATTTATAAAACCCTCTTTTTCGCCACTACTGCCTATATTATGATGTTTAGATTATTGTAGTGTTAGGTACATTATATATCATTATAATGATTATTATTAAATGTAGCATTTAATCAATGGTTATAACTTATAGTTTTAAATATTCTGAGTTTCTGACTTTTGAATAATCCGGTATTTATGAAAAAGTTTAAAATCGATAAATCAAAATCGCGTATACCGTGTGCGTATATCGAAAAAAAGGGAATGCGGTGAAATTCACCCCCTCAATAGGGTCATCGAATGTTATACATAATATAAGTAATAGGTATACTTATATATAGGATGCGTCATAACAATAGAATGTATACTCACCACTCGCAAGAAGGGACAACGACATAGGGTTAGTCTAACGTAGGGTCCGACCAACTATAGTCAGCAAATGACGATCACAAGCAGCTTATACATTTTCTAAAAAGCAAGATAGTTAAAATAACTTAAAACTTAAATATAAATAATATAAAATTGTTTAACGTTGTACATACTTCAGTTCATATTAAATGGAATTAGGTATACTGCTGAAACCTGCAAGAAGAACCGAGAACAGTAAGTCTGACTGACCGATTCGCAGATTATACACTTAGGTATATTCACCCGAATCACTTTAAGCCTTTGGGGGGTTGTAAGATTATTTTCTAGAAAGTGTAGGAAGTATATATAGTTGCAGTTGAAATTTTCCAACCATAAAAACACTCCCCTTCCCCCCCCCAAATATACTCTGGTCGAGATCGTATCTGAGGTAGAGCTCCGCGATTATTTCGATTAATCCATTTTTATAATAGAATTTTATTAATAGATTATTATTAATCGATTATTAATCGATAATATTATTCATGTATTAAAATAATCGATTATTAAAATAGTTGTCCACCTATTCAGATATATCGATTAATCAATTTTTCTTTTCGAATAATCGATTATTGGGAAAAAAATAATCGCGCAGCCATAATCTGAGGAGACATCAATGTGGTCCTCACACCCCCACCCCAAAATTTGTATAAATGTAATAAACAAATATTCAAATTTTAAACATAAATTTAATATGGACTAAAATAATTATGAAATGTATTCTGGATATGTATTTTATAAAAATTATTGAGGTAATGAGATAAGTAGATGAGTTGCACTTACAAGACGTTTCACTCGAAAAGTATCGCACTCACAAAGCTATATAATATATATATATGTTTTATATAAATATTATGCATATTATCATAATGATATTACCAGGGGCATCATTTGCTGGATGTAAGGGTGTAATTTTTTTCCAGTTAATTAATTTACTTAAATTATCCTTTGAATTTCTTTCTAATAGAACTTGTATCTAATTGGTAATTGAAAAATATTAGATCATTGATAGATTTAGATACATTTGATTAGATCATGATATTATTATACCTATATTATGTCTTGACATTCAAGTACATTTACAATTAATATTATTTTAAAATTTCTGATTTAATTTAACGTAGGTAGCTCAGTTTGTAAATTGGGTTTTGATAAATTTATTTTTCATCACATATACATTTCTGAAAATTACAACCCTAGATAATACCTCTCAACTAGTCTAATGTGATACCTAGTATAAAACATATAGTAGAAATATTGTATTATGTTTATAATTATGATTTATCATGATATTTTTATATAGGGTCATAGCCCATAGGGCACAATATTTTATTTTCAATATAGAAGTAGGTATATTACAAAATAATGTATATTTGTATGCGTAAATGCTTTAATCATGTTTAATTATTATTAGTATTATAAGTATATACTTATTATTATAAGTATTTTAAAAGTACCTATTTAAATTTGTACTTAGATACTTTTAAGTAAATTTATTCATGGATATTAATGAATAATATTAATGTGCACAAATACGTAATCCAAATACTTTTGTGTGAAGGTATTCAAATACGTATTTCAATTTTAAATAATATTGTACTTTTGAAAAATATTCTTAACAATTAGACTGATTGTTATACATAAAAAATTACCTACATAATAAATATTTTAATATATTATTTACATAATGGTTTAGGTAAACTATTAAATGAAGACATGACAAGAGTTTTGGAAGTAATACACTATACAGGCATCGTTGAAAGTCAAGTTGAAAGAAACTTAATTATTACATCCAAAGGAATGTATTGTTTAATCGGACCACCTAAACCAGTAAATAAAAAAAATGAAATGTTTTTAAAATTTTGGATTATATCCGGAGGAGGATTTCCGAAAAATTTTATTGAATTATATTATACACCTATTAAAAAATGTACTTTCAGTCCAGATATGATGATATATTTTCATGATAGTACCTATGAATAATATTTATTGATGTAAATATATGTAGGTACCAACTTGTATAGATTTTTGTATTTTTGTATATTACACTATTATAGCATATACATTATATAAACATTAAATAAATGTAATTTTTAATAAAAAAAAAAAATATATTTATTTAAATATACTTTTGTATTAAATATAGACAATGAAAAGTATATTAATAATACAATTTATTTTTGTGAAAAGATATTATACATATAATATCTATACCAGATATATATATTAGGTATGTGTATTTTTTTTATTTATGTGATTTTTATTATTTTAAATATATTATAATGCTATGATGAATATAGATAGATAACATTCTAATAGGAATTTCACGTTTATTTTACATCATAATTAGACATAAACGCATAATGTATTTTAAATGTTTAACAATAATAATGTAATATGTATAACGTAATATGTACTATATACATATTATATTACATACAAGGGCGCCGGAATGATTTTTGAACCGTGGGGGCAGAACATTTGTTAAAATTTAAAACATCTAATAAGCAAAAAATAAGGTTTTTAACTTTGTTGGAATTTTCTGACTGTCAGGAAAAACCTTGCCCCATAAAACACGACCAAATATACTGAATAAGTAAAAATAAAAAAGTCTTTACTTTTTAAAGATGTTTCCTAACTAACCTTAATTTGCCGACTTATCGACTTATATTTCCTAAGTGTTCTAAGTAGGGAAAACAGTATAACTTACGTTACAATACGCTTAAATTGAAATAATAATTTTTTCAAGACAACGGGTTTGTTCACATTCATCTAATTTCAAGTTATCATATCTATAATAATATGTTTAATGTTGGTATGGCCTATTCGGGCTATAAAATATTTAGTTTTCAAGTTAAAGGAAATTGTCGTAATATTTATTGCCACTTGCAGGAGGTAAAATGTAAAATATAGCATTATATTAATAGTACTAATAATATACTCGTAGATCATAGGTACATTTATACAAAATATGTGTTCATACGCACTATACACTTTTTTCTATACATTCACTGTTGAACAAATCGTCGAAATTTCTTACTCCCATTCAGCTGTATACTCTCAAAACAAATATGAAATTGCATACAAATCCGGTCTCTATATATTATGATATATGAAAAAATCTGTAATATCATTGATATACTAATATTTAAACATTTTTTGAATTTAAAATCAAAAATGAAAATAGAAAATCACCGTGGGGGCATAGCTCTCACGAAATTATTCGCGTGGGAGCAATTGCCCCCGTTGTTCCGACGCCCCTGATTACATATATTACATATACCTATGTAATATGTATAATAACGTACAACAATAATACTTAATAGCCTTATATGCGGTCCTATTATCAACCGATTAGAAATAAAACACGGGCGGCGACTACACTTCAAGTAGATATGATTAAGAGTGGAAATTGTACGATGCGTAACAAAGATTCAACGGTATCCAAGACAATATAGGTATTGCAAAACAAATTAAAATTGTAAATAAGTACCTATATTTAAATGTATAAAATGTAAATAATTATCAACATATCATTATAATAATTATATAATGAATATATGTAATGACGACGTTGAAGATACAGATATAAATCTTAATAAGGTATAAATACACTTTACCGGGCGCATTTTTTTTATGCTGTTTTATAGTATTTTTTACGCTGATTTCAAATCTGCAATCAGAAATCCGCGGACTCAAGTAGTTAAAAAGTTACAGCTATTTGAACTTACCGACGTGGTGTTTCACAGCAAATCGGGGGATTCTCGCGTAGCGAGGTTTCATCCGTTAGGTTGCAGGTCTACCCGAAGGTTATGTTAGGTTGGACTCTTAGGTTGCTATCATCCCCGGGGGGTTTGGGGGCCGAGCCCCCAATCGAGAGGTCCGTAGGACCTCGAGTGTGGCCACCGGAGCCGGCAGGCGTAGGGAGCGGTCATTTTCGCGTAGCGAGTGTTCACCCGTTAGGTTGCATAGGTCACAACTATATTAAAAGAAAAAAAAAACTAAAAATTAAGTTATTTGTGCCGAAACTGAACTTCACTAAGCTTTAAAATACACAATTTTATATGGGTGTCAAAAAAATATATAATATTATATAATAACGTGTATATCGGTTAATTCGTTAAAAACCACACTTTTGATACAAAAATGCAACATAATAAAAATATAATGATAAAAACAAATAAGCGGTTTTTGATGATACAACTTCAAATAGCTGTAACTTTTTAACTACTTGAGTCCGCGGATTTGTGATTACAGATTTGAAATCAGCATAAAAAATACTATAAAACAGCATAAAAAAAAAATCGAAAAAAAAAGGTGCCCGGTAAAGTGTATTTGTTCCTCTTAATAACAAGGTAAATAATAAATTATGGATCTGATTTTGATGGTGATAAATTGAAATTACACAAGGATATGTTTTTGGATGTAGCAAAATCAAGGAAGGTCCCAATTAAAAATTTTGAAAATGCCTTGAAGCTAATGAAAAACGATGATGCACTACGTCAAATGTTACCGGAGTCAACAAAATATTATGTACCTATAATGTTAGTTATACCAGTATCGTCATATACATCTGAAAGATCTTTTTCTGCACTTCGCAGACTTAAGACATACATAAGGTCTATAATGGGCCAAATACGTTTGAAT
>JAIPRL010004494.1:0-37694 GCA_025469235.1 Pemphigus obesinymphae | reverse complement strand
TCTTAAAAGTACCAACTAGATGCAATTTGCTACCGGAAACGGGTATGAGCGTAAAGATCGGAGCACTCCTTCTGGTAGAAAAAGTGTTTACAGAAAAAAAAAATAAATAAATAAATAAACATTATTGTAAAACCAAAACCATGCTCAGAATCTAAAAATAACTAGATCGCTTGAACTGGTTACAACCGAAACTCATACTTCACGCGTTATAGTTTAATCGTGTAAATTTGAAATAATCATCAGATATGTCAATCATCTTGAAATAGCACGTGCGAGCGTATATCTGAATTGAATAAGTCATTAGATGTAATATGTGAGTTGACGAGAAAATGTAATATATTTCTTTTCGGGGGTTAGGAAAATATGAAATATTTCCCTTTCGAAAGTCTAATTTCCAGACAGACGCACCCCGGATCCTATACTGAAAAAGCGAACCCTCAAATATCCGTCACGAAATCGGTATAACGGCAGAAAATCATTAATAATTCATAGTCTGCTGTCCAATATTCGTGAAAAATAACACGATATATTATATAGGATAGATCGAGGAAGAGAGAGAAAAAGAGAGAAAGACGGAGACTGAGAGAAAATGGCCGTTTTCTTTAGATTTTTCGTTTTTTTTTCTCCGTGGCAATAGAACTCTCAATCAATATATCAAAATTTGAATTTTGTATACTATTTATATAACAAGCTACGAATGAATTCGTTAAAAATAATAAACGGACAACAATTTTATATATTTTGTATGATTTTTTTTATCAGTATAGTAATTTTGAAAAATGAAATTTTTATCGGAATACTGCGAAAATATTTACTTGAGTAAAATAGACGGTATAAATATAATTATTGACCTCGGGTATTTTGACAAAATGTTAATATAACTCGGTTGATTTTTCAATAATATAAAGTAACTTTTAATTTGACACAATTAACATTTGTTCTTAACTCATTTAACTTTAATGAGTTTAAAAAAACAATTAACCGTTAATCCAGCCTTAATTACAATGTGATATATATTATAGATACCTAATATATGAGTGCACGATTGCTCATAATTTTATTTTATAAATACTTTCATAATTTAAAATCTGCAAAACTGACTCAAAATGTTTGCTTTGGGCGTGATTAAATCGTTGTTAAAATTAAAATCATACATTAATGACATTTTTAAAATTATTTTGTTACGGAATATAATTGTTTGTAGGATATATTATCATGAAGCCTCATTTTATAAATGTACACAAAATTACTAAACAAATGTAGGAGTATACCAAAATATAAAATTGAATTTATTCAGTTAATTTATCGGTTAAAAAATGTATGCCGTTGAATAATGTTCGTGCTTTTAATCCTATTTTTAGTTCAATATTATCGAAAATATTATACTAACATACCTACAGGCTATACTTGTAATCAATGCTGGGCATAAACGAGTTATTAAGTTAATAGTTAAGTTAAAAGCTAAGGTCATTTCAACTTTTAACTTAACTTTTTATATTTGATTTTTGTTAACTTAACTTATTTTTGTCTGTATTAACTTTTAATTAACGAGTTACTTTTAATTAGAACTCATTTTAAAATAATAGATACATTTTGATTTCATATTGTGTATATTGTCAAAATGGTTGAATAAAAATAAAGTTGTTTTTGTCGTTTCTAATTAATAATTCTTATATCATAGGAATTATTTATTTTTCTAAAATATAAATAAAACAAGAAGAACTATACATTATAATTTATATAATAATCTCCCCATAATAAAAATTGAGGAATATATTAAATTTCCCACTAATAAACAATATTTAGTTAATGAGAAATTTCCATTTCTTAGAATTTTGAAGAAAAGTGTAGGTACCTACTTATTAAATGTTTTTATGAACCTATTTATTGTTAATTTTAATAATAATTATTATTACCTATAAATACATTGTAGTATTTTCAATAATATTATGTCAATTATTTTTAACATTTCTAAAATGCTTAAAGTTAAAAATAACAGTATTTCCAAAAAAATAATAGATACTTAATTATACCTGTATATCTCAAATGTTATTTTGACTTTAAAAAAAATTAACTTAACTGAAGTTAATATGTTATTTTTTTATATTAACTTAACTTTTAACTTAAAAAGAAAAAAATTAACTGTTAACTTTAAACGTTTACAATTTTTTTCTATTAATTTAACTTAACTGAGTTTAAAAAAATCATTAACTTGCCCAGCATTGCTCGTTATAATATATAGGCTATAGCCTATATTGAACATATAATTATATTCTACGAATATTGGCGAACACAAATAGATCGAAAAGGAATTTCCAAATAAGTTACCGATGAAAATATTATTATTTATAATAGACAATAATAGTATGTTATAATAAAATTTCAACCTCGAGAAAATAATACCTATCTGAAAATATAGAATCGAGAATTTGCCACAAATGCCTTCATTTGCATTTATGATATTTTAGCGTATTTCTAGTACATGCACAGTGCACACATATATATATATATATTGAAAGTACGACCATAATAGTAATCGATGAATATTCACCGGCAGCGCTAAATTGCATAATATACATATAATTGCATTTAAATAAAAATACCCTTAGTTTTTTATTTTTATTAACTGCAGCATACGATATGGGATATTATAATTGTAACAGCCAATTGTATGAAAGGTATTATATATAAACTATATAGATAAAGATATAAAAAAATACCACCACCCTATTTTAAATTTAATGTTACAATATTATATAATTTAATGATGCGTATATAAAAATAAAATTAAAAAAAAAAGACTACATAATTATATATTGATACAACAATAATGATTACTGTACAGTGTACACTTATTTAAATCAATATAATGTTTTCAATATTTTTTGAATGTTTTGATTTTTTACTTTTTGTTTTAGATTCACAGATGTTTGAAAGCGATAGTTTCGCGTGGTCTGCACCTATATCGTTCTAAATTGTATTTAACCCACATCGACGGATGTCTTATTTCTGCGAGGTTATTTATTCTCTGGGTTATTTTTTTGAGGGGTCTAAAATTCCAGGGTTATTCATTAGAGGATTCTTATAATTTGTATCAAATTAGTCGATAGTTTATCCCAAACTGTTCGATGTATGTATGTACGTATGATTGTTACAGTTTGTCGAGCTATAATCGATTTTTTGGCAAACACGTGTTTTTCCAGTTTATACATTATTTTGCGATAGTCATTTCTTTTAAGAACTTTACTGTTGGAAATATGTGACCAACGAATTGTAGAAATGTATTTATTTACTAAAATGTCTAAAATGTTATATTTATGTGTGTGTGTGCGCGTAGGCATTAACAAGGGAATATATCGCAGTATTATATCAAATTAAAAACACACGTTTTTCACCAGGCACACGATATGTACACACGTCATGTAGTCCCGTTAGCTACCGGTCTTACAAATTACTATACATTTCCGACAATGTGGTTAATATCGGCTCAACGTGTTTCACATTACAGAAGATCCCATCCGTTCTACGAACGACTTTTTTTCCTCATTTTTACGATCATTCGGCGGTGTTCGTTGTCAGAAGGACAAATATTTATACAAGGACATACAAATAGAACGTACATATAAGGAAGTTAAAAATAAATATGTAAATAATAATATATAATACATAATTTGTAAAGAGGTCCTTAAAAGCGTATTTTATAATATATACCTCTAAAAGGTATAAAATGTCTACGTGTCCGATAGTTAATACATATTATGCCATGGGATTATTTTCGTTGCCGATTGCAATTCTCCGGACTGAATCGATTTACATGTAACCTGCTGTTATTTATCACTTTTTATTGTGATTTCTTTAACGTCCGTATAAATACATATTTTATCGATCATATATATTATGAAATGTGAAATATTTGATGCATAAAATGTACATGTGAATTTCGATGATATCGCACGATTGTTGATTTTATTGCGTGCGTAATATAGTGATCGTCAGTCTCGAATTGCAGTCGAGAGAATAATAATTTGTTGTTTATATTATATCGTTGTAAATAAAGTTTTCGAAAATAATAGCATTTTGTTTTTTTAAATATAATTTTATGGAAACGTAATTTAAATTGAACATAATTTGTAAATTTAACCATATAAATGCAATAGTTTATATACTCGTATATATACGAGCCCTATATTCTACGTAATAACAATAGGCAGGTACCTATGTAATATTTACAAATTCCCTAATAAATAACCTTGGAATTTTAGACCCCCAAAATTATTTACTAAGATTGATTAATACAGCTCCTGGTGTAAAAAGTTCAAGCTTACATAAACTTTTAATACTTTTTTTTTTATCAAAATATAAAATTTTTTCGGAAATTTAATAAAGTTATAACAACATAAAACTTAAAATTATTATTATCTTTTCTTATAGGATTATAAAAGCAAAACGTTTGTTGTATACAGATTATACAATAAACTGGTCAACCGTCGATCTAAAATAGATTTCTGTTTTCATATAACTTCTTCATTCCTCCAATAACTTTCTTTTACACGAGTAAATAAACTACAATTTATAAAATAGGAATTTTTTTTTTACAAAGTATTATTCAGATGAAATTTTCTATCAGCATATCATTACCCCATAAAGACCTTCTAAATTCGTTCTACCTAAATTTAAAAAACGAAAAATCATATGATGTAAAACCAATAGAGGTATATTTCTTGCTCAGAAACAACAATTATTTTAGGATTTTATGAATTATAAAAATATAGACATTAAATTATAGTAAATTATTTAATATTAATAAATATATAATTAGAGATATACTCATTAACATGTTTAAATATTGATTACAAATTAAATAAAGATAATGATACATTGTTACATTTATAAGAAACATATGAAACGGCTACAATAACTATAAAATCGAATATTTTAGTAAACAATGGTTGGGGTTATTTTTTCCCGAGTCATTTTTTCTACGGTTATAATTCTGGGATTATTTTTTCACATCACCAATATTTACACAGAAAATATAAATAGGTATATTTTATAAATGAATAGATCTTATATTGTACAATATACATATTATATCTTTTATCCAGATTTCGTAAAACAAATTTTCTAAAATTGTGGGAATGGATATTTTGTCCCCAAAATTTTTTTTGTGTGGATATTGTCTCTAATTTAAACTACATTTGTTTCAAGTAAGTATGTTTTATGATATATATAATATATAGTAGATTATTTCAACATTTTGACATTGTTAATAGATATCCGTAGATAAAATTTTTTTAACATTTATAAATATATTGTCATTTTTCAACAATATTTTAATAAAAAATTTCAACGTCCACTTAATCAAATAAATTTTTTGGAATTTTTTTCTTATTTTCTAATTATTTATGCTTACACTAAAATATTTTATTTCAATTATAATATATCATCCTCGATTACGTAAAACACACACAAGAGCAAAAATTTAATTACCAATTAATGCTGATAAGAATTTTTAAAAAACCATATTTCCATAAATAATCAATATGGTTCCTTAAAGTATTAACTGTTAATATTTAATTTGTTTTTTTTATCTAGTTAGAAGAATAATTAATTAATTAACTATAATATATATTTTGAACGTAATACATATAATTTGTCTGAATAAAAAACAAAACTGTAATTTAAATGAAAGTTTTGGAAGAATAAAAATATTCATAATTTATTTTATTAGTTATATTATGTTTTATTTGTAATAATACCAGTATTATCAAATAGTTTGGGATGAAACGTGTTTTACAATATATTATGTACAATAATCAGTGTATCCAATAATTACGCACAAGTGACATATACAATTTAATTTAAACATTTTACCAAGCTTTTGAAAGTTTTATTTTGGTCCATTCTCTTGATTCACGGCAATGGCTAAACGGGGTTTTATTTATTTAGTGACACTTATGCAGTCACGGTCGTGGTTACACCTGTCCCGAAATGTAGTATTCGTACACGAAATACGCATTCCCAACTACAGCTACTTGACAAATTTAACAGGTGTCGGTTTGAGATTAAACAAAAAGTACTAAGGTGGATTGATGTCAAACTTTTCGTCAAAAGTCAACGTTTACATTTGGAGAGAAATAGAGAAAAAACAAAATATATGATTAATGTTCCGAAAATATTACATTATATGAATACAACAGTATTAAGTCCTAGTTATTTCGATAAAATTAAAATTATCAATTACCAACAAAACGGAGGTAATTTCATCTATTTGTCCAAAATATTTTTTATGTATATATTATATATCTTTTTATAGTATTTTTAGTTATAAAAAAACTCTAGTGTGCTTGACAGTAGTGACACTTTTTACATTAGAGGGTCAATTATAATCAATATACACGATTGTAATAGAATATATAATATCAATTATTACCAAATATAATATGTGGAAATGACCAATCCACACAATATAAACATATACAATTTCTAAATTTTATCCATTGAAATAATTTACACTTTACCAATGATTACCAACACTAACCACGGTTACCAAAAATTACTCTAGTGATCATGGTATATGGTGATCGATATTTTGATGGGATAATTGACCCTAGAAGTACATAAAAAAAAAATCATAGGTGATACATTCGTTTTTACTCGATTTTTTATACCTGATATTTGAATTGATTTAAAGTTTCACTTACACAATGTTATATGATATTGATGGTAATAGGAAAAAAAAGACAAATTATTTTAGTTTGGATTTTATACATAATATAACAAAATAATGATAACTAGGTATTTTTATTAATTTCTCATAATTTAATGGGGATCATCACATTATAATAAAATTAATATTATAATATTATAATATGGGTTAATGGTCAGTTAGTATTCTATGGTAATAATTTCATTATATTTATTATTTTGTAGAATATATATTTTGTATTATCTTTGGATTCTGATTATTATTCAAATACTAAAGTATTTCAAATTTTTCTACGGCAATTGCACATACCATACACTTTTACTAGGATTTTTTTAATATTGAGAATTTGAGATTTAAGATTATAAAGATTATTATTGACTATAAGCTCTATATCATATTATTATATCTGTGATTTTTGAAAATGATTTATTTTTAACATGACAACAAATACAATGAAAAATACCTAGTTATCATTATTTTGTTATATTATGTATAAAATTCAAACTAAAACAATTTGTCTTTTTTTCCTGTGGCTTTTTTTTCTTTGGCTTTTTTTCCGTGGCTTTTTTTCCTAGATTCGATATTGATAGACTATATACGATGCGTGTATATTTGATTACTTTATTCTGAGATAAAACCAAGCCACTAACGGTAAATGCATGAAAATTTACCACGGTAAATACCATAATGTGTGAACAAATAAATTGCATAAAGGATAAAATTAGAAATCAATTATCCTAAATAAAACTTGTAGCATACTATGGCAACATAATTCAATTAAAAGTGTTAAAACAATACGTATTGTAAAACCTGGTTAATAGAAACAGGGTTTACTTTAAATTGCTTGTTTTATTAAAAACTGAGTAATGTTTAATGTAAATAAATTATTTATATTTGAATATGAGTATATATATAAATTATTTTATGTTAACTGCATATATTTTTATAGGTATTTCATTAAGTACTCTATTTCTATTGACCTGCCAGATGGGGTGAATAGATATAAAATAGTATGTTTAATAAAATGTATTACTCAGATTTATATTAGGTGAAATGTGAATAGAAATAAAATATTGTGTTTAAAAAATATAGTTTTGCAAAAATTGTATATTTTAGATTTTAATCTTTATTCAGTGTTCTTGATTTTACTATGATGTTAATTATTATTTAGTCAATTTTCGGTAAGCATTGTAAAGAAATTACATAAAAATGGTAGTTTTTCGATATTTTCAATAAACACGTAAGGAAAAACTAAATTACGGAAAACAAAAAAACATGTAAATGCCATCAGTTCATCGGTGATATTAATCAATTAAAAATGTATATAATTGTTTTGATTTTATTTAGAACAATTATTCTTAAAAATCTACAATATGTTGACCAATAAATATGTTAAAAAAATACTAAGATACCAAAAAAAAAAAAAAAAAAATGAATTTTTATTATCACGTCATATAGAAATCGATGTCACAGTTGGTAACTTTAAATGGTTATAAAAGAGGTTATAAAAAAAATTCAGTTTTCACAAATATTTCCGGATCATGTCAAACTTTTGTAATATAAGCCTTATAAATATGTAAAAAATTAGACCAAACTAATTCACCTAAGATTATTTATTTAGGTAAGTATTTAGTATTTGTTTCTATTTCCACCCGATTTTACGGTCAGTGTATAAGAAGAAGACGTTTCTTAATTTTATCTATCACATTAATTGTCTTATATATATATATACATTACTAATTATTTATCTACTTAGATAATTAAGTATGTTAAAAAAATGATTACTTTATAAATTAATATTATTATTCTCTTTAAGTTTATTATTCATTTTAAAATAGAGTTTTTATTTTCAATCGACACTTTTTGTCGACTACATTTTATATGAGCCACTCGTGTTGTTGGATAAAATATAATATTGTATTAAATTATTATATCTACCTACATCCGAGCTACATTCTCTTTCTCGGGAATTCGTTTAGTTACAAAAATATAAACGTAACCTCTACGGACGGGATTTCCGAGTAAAATCCATTGCGATTTCCACATAATATTTCTCGGTATATTTTTCTAATGCGGTTAAATAGAATGATTATACGGTGGTTGTATAATAGTCGGTTGCGGTTACCCACCGTAAATATGTACGAGGAACGAAATTGAACACAAACTATATTTTATAATATTTCTTTACAATAAACGAGTATAAAACATTTCCAATAAAATTCTATCGATATCATACGTATAGGAATAATATAATATAATGATTTCGTCCAAAAAAAAAACAAAACCGTGAACTCCAGAAGTCATTTTATGTATTTATATTTATTATATAGGTATGAAAAAAAGTCCTACAATTTTGTAAATTATTACCGATCCCATAACGAAACGAAACGTTAAATATAATGCGGCGCCATTATTGGTACGAAACACGTGTTCGTTTTTCGTTTTTCGACACGTTCGATTTATCGACGAACACACAATACATTGTTTCGCTAATATTATTATCTATAATTATTATATGTATCATTATTATACTTATATTACTGTCACGGACTATGGGCCAGTTGTACAGTGCTCGGTTAAACTATGATTTAGTTTAAAATCATAGTTTAGTTTTAGAATCAACGATTAAGACATTTGGGTCGTTGTACAGTGCCTGTTAACTGCTTAATCACTGATTAAAGGTTGGTTAAGATAATCGATCAAATATGGTCGGTTAAACTGTGATTACTACTAACTAGCGATTATATCATTGTCAATTATTGTTATCAGCTATGATTTCTGAGTTGATTATCTTAAATTGTGTTTAAATAAAATTGTTTTTTGTTTAATTTCGAATTTAGCAAAAATTTACAATTTATCATTATTTTATTGAAGAATGTTAATTTTTATTATAATTTAATTTGTTAAACTGAATACTATTTGTCATAAATATGTATAACGATAATTCTATTGAAGATGATACTGATTTTGAGGATGAGGAATTTATTCATTTAGCCATAATGATTGCCTTTCCTAGGTAACAAAAATTTTCAGACCTCACATAGATAATTTTAATTGGTGAAGAGATAATGAGTTCTTCAACAGATTTTTATTGTCTAAAAATACTGTTCTGTTCGATTCATTGTCGATTTGATAGGCGACCAGATCCGTTCCCGTACTGATTGGTAAGTTTTCCCTTTTTTTTTTTAATAGTGTATTACCTATATAAAGAATTAATGTTTAAATAATAAGATTATTAATGATTCCTTGGTACTTTTTTACTAACGTAATTAGTAAATCAGATTCAGTCCCTATGAAATTTACTGCTCTATTTTTCTTTACCGGGTTCATAATTATTAATTAATGACACGTAAAAATAAAATAGTTATAAATATGTGATGAGTAGAAAAATAAAAAACCATTCAAATTCAAAATCCGAACAACAATAATAAATGAAAAATAATTGATAAAACTGATTGATTAAACAATTTTTGCATAAATTAGTACCAACTGTAAAATAAAAGCAATAAAAATATTGTAAAATACATCATATTATATTGATTAACTAATCACGGTTTAACCGTCTACTGTACAACACCTACGATAATAATCGACGATTAACATTTAATCGTTGATTATCTAATCACTGTTTAACCACGCAATTGTACAACTGGCCCTAAGTTAGTAAGGACTGGAATCAGAGATATTATCGGTGGACCTCAATTGTTTCGAGCGGTATAGGTATGGTTTATAGTGCCATCTATGTGGAAATACAAAATACTAATAATAAAACAGATGATGTCATAGAATAAGTAAAAAAAAAATAAAAGTAAAAAATACACGATGTTTTAACCTTATAAGTCATAACTCATAAGACATAATATTTGTCTTTTGGCCCCAATTATTCAAAATAAATATTAATAACATAATAATTATTTACTTAGAGCGCTTTTACCTCTAGTTGTACCGCTCAAGGCTGGTAGGTGGAGGTGTCGAAACATTTGAGAAACATTCCTCTATTACACCCTTACCATGTCGATACCAGTCCATACTATCTTAGTCCGTGATAACTGTATAATATATTCCGTTGTTCATAAATTATTATTATGCAAAATAATACGGAAAGTACCACCTGCATATGGGTATACCGCATTATTCGTTTCGTCCACCCCCGGCAGCACCAAGTTTTGGCACATAGAGTGCATAAAGATGCATTTACATATACTCGTATGCATAGTAATATGAAGCAATCAAAACAGCGAATTGCAGTGTGACTATATATGAGGGAATGAAATACTTTATTCACTTTATTTGAAATTACACTAATTGTTATTAATAATTATCTATTTTTCCCGATAACAATTATTACGATGGACGTCCAGAAAGTAAATTCCGTTTTATATTTTTATCACGTTTGCGCCGTTATTGTAATTACCGATTATTTCGTTAACTTGTTTGAGACATTTTAAAATCATTTCGAGAGTAGGTAGTTGGTGTACGTCGAGTATTTTAAAATTGATAAACGAATAGAAAATTCCGCCACATGTGATTCGTTTTTTAAATGCAAAGAATATCAAACCAGCTGATATTCATCGTCAAATTTGTGAAGTTTATGGAGAAAATACGATGAGTGATTCATTGGTAAGGAGATGGGTGCGACTTTTCAATGAAGGCTGCACAAATGTTCATGACGAAGAACGGACTGGGCGACCATCTTTGGTTAATGATGGTTTTGGTGCATAAAGTTGAGAAAAAAATTCATGAAAACAGATGATTCACCATGACATCAGTCATCGCATTTTCTCCATAAACTTCACAAATTTGACGACGAATATCAGCTGGTTTGATATCCTTTGCATTTCAAAAACGAATCACATGCAATGACATAACCAACGCGTGCCGGCATTTTCTATTCGTTCGTCCATTTTACCAACTATCTAGTGTCGAAATGGTTTAAAAATGTGCCAATCAAGTTAACGAAATAATCGGTAATGGCCATAATTACGATAACTGACTTCCTGTACGTACCTCGTAATTGAGGTATAGTACGAACAGGGTGGGAAATAACACAAATACAATGCGATATTTTTATGAAAATATTGTTTTTTTTCGCACACGTCCATACTTTGCACTTTTTTTTTTTTTTTTGAAATTCTCATTTTGATGTAAATCGATGTTTTCCTCGGTTCCCGTTTTTGTGCCCGCGGCCGGGGGGTGTGCACTGGTTCAGAAGTAGGAAACGGACCGGCGAAACGGGCGTCGCGAAAACGAATCGGAATATTTATGTGCACACACACATCGCCGCGAACGGGAAATATCATTCTCGGCCACCGGAGGTCGGGCGAGACCGTATGCATATCACGGAGGACGTCGCGGGACGCTGGTTTTACGGATTTCTGTACGTTATTGACGTTCGGTCCCCCCCCCCCCCGGGACTATTTGTTATAATAACACTGACTATATTATATTTTACCGAACCGACGACGTGTACCGCAGCCCGCTACTTTGCGGCCCGGCCCAATGTGTATCGTTTCTTTTTTTTTTTTTTTTTTTTTGTTAAAAAGGAAATTAAACGATAAATACAAAAAAAAATCCGAATGTTCCCTCTCCCCCGAAAAAAACCACCACTTTCCTCCCCGCCCGTTTTGAACATTTTCATTGTAGTTTTTTGGGCATCGAGGCATGTACATACTAACTATGAGTGGGATCACCATGGCAGCGCGTGGTATCATATTGCACGTATACCAGGTATGACACCGCCGCTATGACATTTTATATAAAATAAAACCAAATAATGATTTTTTTTTTTTTTCAATAATACCGGATGTATTTATGTGCATAAAAGATAATAATATATACGAAAAAAAAAAAGAATATGTACCGAGGGTGGGGGAGACCGGGGCTAGTTTCTATTACTGTGCAGCGAAATGGCCCTGCTTGCCTGTCGCGTAACTGTATACGTTATCAAAATTATCATAATCGTTTTTATCTCAGAGAACAACCGATTGTAGTCGCCCGTTAAATTTTATGCACAAAAAAGTGAATATTCAGTAGGTAGGTAACAACAACATTTTTTTGCATAAATGCGTTTTAATATTTGTCGTTTATACACTATTACTAACGCTGTTGTAATCAACTCGACAAATAACTGGGTAGTGTATTAACCCAATTTTTGGCGCGTCACTCATGACTGAATTTATAGTTATTATATAAGCCATAATGATAACATTTTTTCAAAAAGTAGAATGGGGTTTTTTTCACATTTGACTCGGGGCTGATTGTCACGTGCATTTAGTATTTTAAAATTGTATACAATTTGATAAAGTTATATAAGTCGTTAATTTTTAATTACTTGTACCGATTTTTCTCATTTAAAAGGTTCAAACTTAACATTTAACATTGAAAAATAAAATTTTAATGTTTACGCTGATTGTCATTTGATTTACCTAAGACTACGAACCCCAAGTTATGTGACAATCAGCCTTGAAGTGAGGTGAGTTATCACAAATTCCAAAATATTTTAAATCGTTAAAAAATGTATTTTTACTAAATATTAGTGTTTGATATTTTTATAGCAAGTTGTTATGATGTTATATTTACTTGTAATAACTTAAATTATACATTTGTTTAATTATTACTTTTAATATTTTTAATTTTTTAAAATTTTTTTTTTATTTATTATTTGTCCATATATTATGTTACGTAATATGCATTTTGATATTTAATATTGTATAGTTAGGTATCTAAAATAAATAAACACTATATTTTGTATTTATAAATGGATATGTGTACTATTCGTGTTTATTTTTAGCCTAAGTACGTGCTAAAATTATATCATTTGAACTTCACAATAATTGTTAAACATTAAGGATTAATAATAGTTAATAGTAATATAGTTGAGATAAATATAAAATGGCAATAATGTAATAAAAATAATAATAATATAGAAGTTAATTTAATATTCTGAGTTTCGTACAGAATTTGTACTTGCCTATATAAATTTTTTTTAATTATTTCATTATCTTTACCCATCCAACCATGTTTATTAATTTACATATATATTTTTTTTTTTGTATTCTTTTTAAGTATTTTTACTATTCATTTGTAACCTGATGATAACTTAAGGTTGAAACTACAATTGTTACCTATATATTTGTTTGAATACTCTCGGCCCATATTATTATTATTTTTTTATAATATATATTTTTATTTGTTTTTATAAGAGTAATTATTACATTTTTTGAATTAATTGGGTTTTTAATTTTAATTGTATTAATATATCTTTATAGTTATCGACGTTCAAACATTATGAAGTTTACGAATATTATAATATATTGAAATTTGAATAAATTCAATTTTTACTGGAAAAAATTCAATATCTGTTCAATTATTTATAATTGGGACAACAAACCCTGTATACATATAGGTATAGTGAAAATAAATCATTTCGAAAATATATGTAAAGATAATGTACACGGACTCAAATTTGTGTTTAATTGGTATATACTAATATACTAATATATATATATATATATATATATATATATATATTAGTATGAAAATAATATATAGGAGTTAAAGAGTTGTATATTGGAATTTTATGTTTACATTATGGATGTGTTTTAGTTGTTTATAAACATCCTGAATGTATAGGTAATGAGAAGTCGCAGTTTAATGTTATATCAAGAAAACAATAAAGCCTATAATTACGTTTTACAATTACGTGTTCTTTTACTCATATTTATTTTTTATGTTTGTATACATTTTTCGGGTACAAGCGGTAAAGTAAGAGTTTTCTGATTTAGAGGTTTTTGATAGGAAATTCGTTCAGTTGGTACTTTATACAGGTAATTTTTGATTTTCAAGGTAATTTTCAAAAGCGTCAAGAAAAATTACCCGGATCAATAAGGGGGACATTAGTTTACGTACTTACTGATGTACGATCATTGTTTTAAATATATGTATGAACTCTTAAGCCTTTTTTCTAGGTCATGTAGGAAAAATATTTTTTGTTTTTTAATTTAATAAGCTCTAAAATCAAGTTTATTTTGAAAAAAATTATTTAAAAGACCAAGAAAATATTTTTTTATATGTATATATATTATATATATAATAATTTGATTGAAATGGTAATTGATCAATACAAATCTTTTGAAAAAATTTATATCAAACCACTGGAGATATAAGGAAAAATCTTTCTTTTATAGTAGTTTCGTAACAATGTAGATAGTAAATTTAACGAAAATAAGGAGCATTTAGGATTTTTATGCTCACATACACTATCGTTTATCTACGCATTACAAGATATACCATATATAATGAGTTTTCTTTTTGGAAATGATCTAGTCCAACCGACAATATAAATATTTAAATATATTATATTAACTAATTAGTAGATTAAAAAAAAATAATTCGAATTATTTAAATTTCAATATGATAGTTAACGAAAAATAATTTAAATTTGTTACGTTTATATTTTAAATGAAAAATAAAATATGAATTAAACTCAGCTAAACAAAAGTTTATTAATTTTATTTTCCAAAAATTATGACTGAAAATCTTCAAATTATTTAATTAAATGTATATTCAATTTTGCAAATTATAAATGTATATTTTACTCTTTTAAATATCAAGTACTTATCAATTTATTAAATAATTATTATATTTTAAACTAAGATCAAAATATCCATAAGGAACTCGCAGAAATTCTTTAATCCAGTATTGATTTAATTTAATGGTTATAAAAATAAACTGTACATAATCTTAGCTTACCCTAACTAAGCTAGTGAAATCAATGGTAAAAATAGTTAACTATATTGTCAAATTAATTTAAAAAAAAAAACAAAAATAAAAACTCCAACTTGTTCAACTGGTTGACACTAGAGTAAAATTGTTTTAAGTTGAAAAAAAATATTTATATAAGCTGTAGGATATAATTTAAAAATGTAATAAAATCGTTACTTTCAAGGAGGGGGGGCTTAAATTATTGATTTATAAATTCATATCAAGAAAAAATAACTCGTTAACTAATTATTAAAACTAACTGTTGTCTATGCATGCAATATTATGATCCTTTGAACATATAATTTTTTATAAACAAATTTATTAAAATTTACATTATGATGAAATATTAGGTAATTCATTAAAATATAATATTATTATTGTCGAGATAAAATGTAGATTGTAGGCACATAGGTGTATTGTTTTCCAGTCGAATATCATTAGGTATACCATTTTCGGATTATGGCTACCGTCGGAAATCGGAGGGGACTTCCGAAATATCTAATATTTAAAAATGAATTAATTTTAATTTATTGATTAATTCTAATAAAAAAAATCTTACGAAAAATAAACCAGTATCTGAAATGTATATATTATAATATAAGTACATATAATGAAAAAGCACAGTGTTATTTTACTACTTTTTAGATTTTGATAAGTTTCAAATAGTAAATAATTTTTTCGTTATCTATAATCTATATAGTTTATTTATTTTTTACGTTAATATGTTACGACTTGATTATATTATTATTAGGTATTTTCATTACAATTCGATCGTTAATGGTGATGTACTATGATAATACGTAATGTTAAATTATACATTATACGTCAGTGTTGAAGTCGGGAAACGTTAATATCGAGCTCAGCGAGAATAAGGTTTCTATTTTAGTCGGGAATGATGTATATAGTATAGCTCCCATCCCCAACCATCATAGTTTGACCCGATTTCGGCAAATTCTCATGACGGAAAGAAAATTTCCCTTGACTATGTATTATTATACGCATTATATTATATAATAGTACATAGCTGCGCGGGTAACCTTTCAAAAGTCAATATACATTATTATTTTGTAGAACTGCTGCTGCGTTCATACAATATTTATAACAAATTTATAGTCAAAGTCGATATTCGTTCGTTGCTAATTAAAAATGAAACAAATATGAAAATCGTTGGATAACATTCGGTGTGCGGATTATGTGTTTCTAAATATAACTGATGGATAATAGTATAAATAATACACATGCACCGGGGCTCGGTGTACTCGTATTTTCGATTACACGCACTATATATTTAATATCTGAAAATACGTTTAAGTACCTCGCCGTGCGTTTCACTGTATTATCGAAGTCTATGCGCTTTTCGATAACTCGAACAACACGAGATATAATCCTCAATAGAAAACGTGGTCTCAATGCACAATGGAAATCAAATGGCCGGAGAAAATATGATTCTCTCGAACGATGGAATTCCGTTTGTTGTATAAAGTTATATCGTTTTCTTTACGTGTATATAGATAATATAGACGATATTCAATATACGGGGTGGAAAGGGAAACAAACTTAATTCTATTAAAATCTATATAAAATGATTAGTAATTGGAAATTAGTAAACGATAAGTAAAGTGTTCATTACTAAATACGCAAAGCACCAGTGGCGCCTTTAGGAGGGTGGCCAGGTAGCTCCATTGCCCCTTAAATTTCTAAAAAAAAAAAATAAAACCAGTCAAAACTAGACAGTAATAAAACTAATATATTCTTTGCTTCGTTCAAAATCCAAAAGGACATCATACTTGTAATATAACAATTTAGTTTATTTTCTTGTAAATTTGATAAAAATGATATCTACACATCTAAAATAGTTGTTGACCTTGGTAATTATTAGTGAATAAGAAAAACAAAGTCATTAACTCATTTTGATTGCCCCCCCCAAAAAAAAAAAAAAAAAAAAAAAAAAAAAATGCTGAGCCACTCATATTTACTTTTAATTTCTACACTTTATCATGTATATTAATAAATACAAAATGAATACTTCCGTACATTCATATAATAAATTATAACACGATGTTCATCAAAATTGTCTTTACGTTAAATTTTAGATGTATTAGATTTACAATGTTATATTTATATTTTCGTATGGATATACACTTTTTCGAGTAGAAAGTGACAAGTAGGAATTTTGAAGTAAATCATTTTTTTTATGGCAAATTCATTCTAGATAGATACATTAAAAAGGTAATTTTTTGATTTTCCCAGTTGTTTCCTTAAACGTAAAGAAAAACTACATTTATATACATAAATAGTAGTAGGGGGATAGTATAGTAAAATATATGTTTATTGTTCATTGTTTTCATTTTATTCAAAGTAATATAACGAACAATTCGGTTTTAAATTACCTATTTGAATAATTTTATTTACTGTCGGCGATTACTGAATTGATTGTCTAAAAGTTAGAACGAATAACAAAACATTTGGCGGTATGTTTTCGATAATATCTCGTCAGTATGCAGCCGAGTTCCAAATTTCCGAATACAATTAAACACACAATTTTATTAGTCAAAATTTATTGATAAAATATTCGATCAAAACTAAATAGATTATTTCTATTTTACAACCAGCTAACCTAATTAATATGATACCTATATCTATAATACTATTCAAAGTAGTGTTCAACCTCTCCCTCTCCTTTAAAACGTGAAAAAAAATATCAAAATTTAGAGTTAAATAAAAAACAAATACAATACAAACAAATTTAAATTGTTAAGGCTTGCCCCTCCCCCGAATAAAAAAATTCCTAGATTCAAAGTATTTAGCAATGCAGCATTGCAGACCTGTTTATTTATCAACATTATCACAAATATTTCCTTAATTTCAAGTGAGCAGAGCTGCAACACCAACAACCATAAATATTCTCCTGAATCCAGTTGACCCTAAGTAATAGAAGTAAATTCCAAAATATCGCAATATTTGGATAATTTGGTTTGGAAATGTCGACCCGAACACCATAATATATATATATATATATATATTATTATATATATATATATATAATAACACGGAAATTATAAACGTGAAAAATATATAGGTAGTTAAACATACATAATATATAATATATTATATTATGTGGTGTTGAAATTATTTAGATAAAATTGTCTTTTGTCTAGATAAATTCAAAATAGGTATCTTACCTTTACCTTTCTTATTTTTTTGGAAAATTGTTAAACATAGATGTAAAGTATAAATACAACGATTTCTAGGTACAGTAATTTCATTGCCATAATAGTAAATATAGTGATATGGTAGAAAAACTTATGTATCCGATGATAAAAATATTGGTTATAAATAATAATGTTGTGATATCTTGTAATATTATTATTTTAATCGATAGTGGGCACAAAATATTATATTAGTTATAGATAGACGGAATTAATTTAGATGAAAACTACTAAAAATAGTTAAGTATATAGGTATAGTTCGAAATTTTGAATTATTTAATTTCAAATTAAAAGGACCATATTACATTCGTTTTTTTGTCATTTTGATAAACCTGTTTTGTTGACAATGAAAATTCGAGACTCGACTACTTTACAACAGAGCTGTTACAAATCTATGACAAATACAATAACTTTTGTTCTGTTACATATTTTTCAGTTTTTTATTTTAATATAATTACTAGAATTCTGAGCTACAATTATTTTGTTTTAGATTTTTTTTTTCTTACAACTATAAAAAAAAAATTTAATTTTGTATTAAAAATTTTTTTTATAATTCAAGATATATATTTTATAAACTAATTTAAAAAAAAAATTTGGTGTTAGAAATATTTATTAACATTAGGTCGTCAACGTGCTAAAAAAAATTTAAGTTTACCAAAATTTCAGTTATTTTCATTAATGATAAATAGCCGGTAGGTACTAAATAATATAAATAATACATTTTTTCCAAGAAAAATAATCATAATATTTTTATCAATTTAATCATATTGTGAATTTTTATGTATTTATTATTTTTATATCGTTGTAATGTTGATTAGCAAGATATACATTTTTAAAATGGCTATCTTGGGTTATAAAAAAAAATAAAAATCTAAAATATAAGAATTGTAGCGCAGAGTTCTTTCTAGTAGGTAATTATTAAAAAAAAAAAAACTTTTATTTAGCTATTGATTTTCTATCAGTAATCTTTTTACTTGCGTAAAACTATAATGGGTAATTTATTATTACACTGCAACAAAATTAAGGAAACTGTACATGCATCACCATTAAAGATGCCACCATATTAAGTGTACACCGCAGTAATTTCGCCAACTATTCGCCGTAACTTTGATATGTCGTTCCGCGTACCTATACTAAATAAATTAAACGAAATATCAAAATTTACGCTTTAAGAGGACGACACACAATTCGTTTTTTAATCGCTTCTATATATAGGCAGTTTTTAAGAAATTTTTTGAAAAATTTAAATTTAACATTTAAAAGTAGTTTTGAAAGTATCTAATCTAAAAACAGTCCCATATCCATAACACCTTTTATTGTTGTGGAACCGTGACGAAAACAAACGAAAAAGCATTTTAAAATGGTTTTAGAAGTAAATAACCTTTTCTAAAATATATATTGGACAATTTTTTAGAGACGTACCTCATCGTTGCTTTGTGGTACTTTATATAATAATTTATTAAATAATTACATTATTCAATATTTTATATGCAAACATTTTAATTTTATTATTCATTGATATGTCCACTTGAGAAAAGATGCTAAAATGCAATTTTTAAATTCGATTATTTGATAATATGATACCTATACGGGCTATACGTATGTCAGTATATGATTTAAATAAAAAATTTACGTTTTACTTATATATTCAAATTATGTTCTCCTAAAAATATCTTGGTTTTTTTCTTTCGTTTGTACATTAGCTGTTCTTATCACTGGAGAGAAATACAATATTATATTGGAATGAGATAAGAGAAGAATGGACATTCACAATATTGGCAGCCTATTTTTAAACAAAACCATTTTCTCGAAAACTGATAATATGACTACATAATACTACGTTGGGTTTATGCTATTCTATATATCAATAGAATATACATAAATAATAATTCAAAAATTAAAATAAATTTCTCGTAAAAATAACGTACATTTTAACCACATATTTTTTTTGTATGTATTATATATATATACGGATATATTTTGTTTAGAATTGTACAAACATTTTATGTACTTTTTTTGTTCATTTTATGTACTTTTTTACTGGATTTGACAATATGGTTTTCTTTTTTACGTCGATATGATTTTTATTTTCTATTTCAATAGGATTATATTATTTTTCTTAAATCATACACTAAAATTATACAAACAACGGAAGACAAACATTCAACTAATCTCTCCGGTGGGTAGACATATATATTTTTTAATATATATAATATAGATTACATATTATATTATAATATATATTTTATTTACATGACTTTCGTTGAAACAAAAAAAAAAAAAAAAAAAACAATGGAAAAAAGACGGTATACGAAAAAAAAAGTCTTAATAGAAGGGATAGAAACTGGGGTGTTTTTTCATCGTAAAAACTCTTGTTGTTCGGAAATTAACGTTCATTTTTTATACTTAAACGTGCTGCATACCTTACGAAACTTTATTGTACATTTTTAATTAACCGATTGTGTTCCGTAAGTAATTATTATAATCTGACAGCATTTTCAGCCAAATAACATCCGCACTCGCTTCATTCCTGTCATATTCTCTAAATTTACCGTCATTTTGTGAATAATAGTTTTTGGATTATTATTATTATTATTATTATCACATCAGCCATCAAGTTCTATATTTATATATATAAAATACTTGGTTATACCATAGAATTCATCAAACTTGTTTATTATCTAAGACGAAAAAAACGTAATTTATTTCTTGTTTTCACCCTCGCGTTTATTTAATTTCGCTATAATAATTACATTATGTGTTGGGATTTCATTGCATTATATATATAAATTAAATATGATATCCTTCAAATTTAAAAACCACTAAGATTAAAATTTATATATATAGTTAATAACACAGTTAAGCCAAAAATAAAGATTTTTCAAACAACTATATAAAATATATTTCCTCCAATATTATGACCAGTTATCAAGGCTGGTCAAGCTACTTCTTTTTATAAACTATAGTCAATGGCATATTTAGGGGGGGGTCGGAGGGCGATTGCCCCGAATATCACGTTTTGGAGGGCGGCAAATTATTTTAAAGTGGTTTTGAATAATATTACTACATATTATTATTATTATATATTATTATTATTAATAATACGGGCTTGGCCCAAAGTACAATATTGTTACCTTGTTGGTGGAAAAAATATAGTATTAAATTTGGGTTGAAAATAGTTTATGACCTCTTTTTTTTGCCAATTTACATTTTTAAAGATTTATTTTTGGGACACCAATATTTCGTTGTATATCTAGAGCAATACAATTCTAAATACGCCATTGACTATAGTTGAAATTAATAATAACTAAGTTAAGTTAAACATACCCAATTTTCAATTCTAATATTTAAGTAATAATAAATGTATTGGCAGAAAAAGTATTTAAAGTAGCTACTTTTTTAAAAAAAAGAAGTATTTTACGAATCTAAAAACATATTTTACACTATATTATACAATTGAACTTTATGTTAATAATTATTATAATATCTGACTTCATGCTAATTTATATTTTACATTTATACACATACAATATACATATTAGCTATAAATATTTCATCCGAAATCATTATATTTTTGAAATATACAAATTCATATTGAAATTTAAAATACAACTACTTATCAGTATTCAAATACAAGAATTGTAATTCTGTGAAAAATACTTTTAAAAAGTATTTTTTAAATATAAAAATACTTTGAAAAAAATGTATTTGAAATACCAAAAAAAAAAAAACAAATCAAAATAGTGGTATTTGAATACTTTACAAGATATCTCTGAGAAATTAAATGTTATTGTTAATAAATAAAGTACTGAATTAGTCAAAGTTACTATAGTTTAATTCGATATTATTAACTCATTAGACATATAACTCAAAAAATGTATAGGATTATTTTAATATTTTCGTATACAAAGAGCATTGTATATAAATCATAAAACGTATTAGAAAACTAATTTGTACAGCAACGAAGAAAAATATTATTATGAAAATGAAACGATAAGGAAAATAAAACAACATTAAAAAAAAATATATATATCAAAAAATATTTATAATTTATACACAGTAACTTTTCTAAGTAACATAACTTTAAAAAAATAATGCTTTAAGGTTAAATTACATATGGTGTGAAAAGTAATTCTTTAAAAACATAACTATTATAAAATTTAACCTTTAAACTCATTACCTACAGCACCATCTTGGTAGTGATCAAGCATTGGTCTTAAAATGGAAAAATGCGATTTTATCTATCTTAATAATATTAAACAAGTTAAACGTGTTTAAATAATTTATATTATGTTTCAACCGGCTTAGATAGTGTTGTTTTTAACAAATATGTATACTTATACATAGTATAATGTAATATAGTAATGTTGTATATATTTACAATTATTTAGAACAACATAAATGGTTAAAAACATTTAATTTTCGTAAATTTCATAAATGATAAAATACCTATAATATATATTTAAATACATAATAAATTTAAATATATATACTAAAATATATACGATTAAACGTTCGGTAAATAAATATTAACGTAAAAATAAATTAAGCGTAAACTTCAATATTTGTTTTATCGTTCAATTTAAATATTGTGTACCTATTATATATTATATTAATATAATATAGACCGTATCGTTTTATTTTGGGCAATAATAATGGAAAAGTTTTCGTAAAAGTTATTGTTTCGAATCGACCGTGTAATCAAAGCTGATTATCCGGAGGTCGTGCTTTTTTAAAAAATATTTTCCAGCGTTGAAAGAATAAAACGTAATATAATTATATTAACCCCGACCTTAATCCTTATTTTATTTATTGTTTTAAATATATCCTTAAATAGCAATACGTAACCGAAAATAAAATCTTATTGGTTTATCGAAAGTGGGGAAAAAAAGGTAATAGTTTAATATAATTTATAAAATTTTTTATTTTTGTATTTCTATTTTTTAATCGTATAAGGACACATTTACATTTCGCATATATTATTAATAGGTACCTGCTCTAAATCCTACAAACCATGGTCGATTTTAAAACGATAACAAAATGTTATTAAACGAGTGTTATGGGTACTCAGGCTGTGTATATACATATATAGCTGTGGTTCTTTTTTTTTTTTTTTTAAGAAAAAAAAAAGTAAATAGCTAATTTTAAATGCAAATTTAATAAGCGTAGAACAGAAACTCGAATCGCAAAACACTCGCGTATTTTAAATAATTCGTTTCGGTTCTCGAACAAGAGAGTTTCCGAACAAACGGGATGCTATAACAATCTTGATTTTCGTCTCGAGACCGTACACTTTGTACTGTGTCGCACAGATTTCTATACACATTTATATGTATTATATAAATTCACGAGAGAATTTTCAAAAACCGAAAACTTGAATAATTAAAATTTTCCACCAAAATATTATTTATACTGAATATATTAAATATATATATATATATTATCTCATTTATTTTAACCATTGCTTAATAGAGTTTTTAAACAATATATACTGAAACCATAAGATAATGGGAAATCTGTATAATCTGCAGCCAAAAATATTTAATAGATATTACGAAAAAAAACTACATTCGAAAATGTGTAAAAAAAATATATTCCATTTACCAGACAATTTAATTACCTATATCAAACTCTTTCGTTGGACAGACGTTATATTATGATATTAATTCATATACTATATTATAAATTGGAAATATTAAAGTTAATCAACTGAAAGTGCACTTAAAAAGTAATAAACCGTGAAAATGGATTTCTTTAACGGAATGTTAAAAAAATTTATAAAATACAAATGCGAAATACAAAATTATGTCACGTTTTTAATTATAAGTAGTGCGGATTTTTAACGGAGCAAATGAGTTTTGTTTTGTTTCGTCAATAATTAAAAAAAAAAAAGGCACATTGAATATTTTATTTTCATATTGCCATGGGTATTTCTACGACTTAAAAGTATTTCTCAAATGAAGTTGAAATAAATTAATTTGTATTTTCCAGATAACGTGTAAAATTATGTACCTACGTGAAGAAAATATGAAATGTATAATAATATACCATATCGTGTAAAAAATAAATACGCTTTGAGTTTAAAAAACTAATTAATTATAATACGAAATATTTGTGTACAAAACAACAATAATAATAATATTTGAATTCATTGTAACGTATTTATTTTTATTTAAATAATTAATTAATATTCTTCCGTATAATTATACATACTTGGGTCAGAATACAATCATCTTTCATTAAATTTAACGTGTTCAACGATAAAACTTACTTTAAAATTTTTGAATTTAATATTTTCATCATTGGATAGTATATTTTTATATACAAAATTGTCTTCAAATCACACCGGTTTCAATGAAAACACTCGTATTATAAGACTAAAAGTATTGTTCTTTTTACAAGACGTAAATCGGTTTACGTTAAATGTATTAAATTTTGAGTACAAAAAATACTATGATATAAGTAATTGTGGTATTTTTCAACTTTTCGAAAAACTAAAAATAAATAACTTACCTAATTAAAATGAGTAATTATTTTGCTAATAAACAACGATATTATAGAACTTTATATATATATACAAAGGTATGAAAATAAACTGAAAATCTTTATATGTGTGATTTTCTTATGTCTAAAAAAAAAAATCAAAAGTCGAAAGATATATAGTGTTCTGTGGGCCTATTTTCTAAGCAATCGAAAAAGGTTTTTGATCAAAATATGATCGAATACATATTTATTTTCAATCAATTTAAAAATCAGTATTCAAAGACAGTATTCGATCGGATTTCAATCATAGTATTCGATATTTCGTTTCGACTGCTATTTATTAGTCATAAACTTATTTTCGATTATTCATTATACAGTTTAGATACTTAGTAATAAACATTTTACCAAATTGTGTACGTAATTGTGTATGTTATTTTTATTGTTAAAAGTTCTTATTCATTATTGATGATTGTTAATATATGGCCAGCGCTGATATTTATCTTTTTATTCAATTGAATGTAATTTATTACATAAAATTAATTAATTTATATTTGATGAATGGTTTACTGAAACTCGATGGTATACTCGTAATATGACCCAAGGAGGACTATTTGTAAGTAATTATTAAGTTATTAATAATAAACTTATTTACCTAACTATAAATTATTTCTATAGAAGGTTATATTTATAAATATAATCAATTACATATTCAGAGGATCATGTACAAATTGTTCATGAAAAACAAACGAAACAGGAAGAAACAATTATTTTAGAGTTAAACCACGTGTTATAAAAACGTATATATTATATAGAGGAAAGCATATAGGAAATAATTTTATACCTTCAAAAATATAAAATATAAGCAGAATATTTAGAAAATCGTAGATCTTCAATATTATTGTCTCTGAAATGTTGTTATCTAAAAATTCTATAAGAGGTATTAGAGGGGTTAGTTGTCACAATGTTAATAACTCTGCAACGAAATGGCGCTTATCTTCGTTACGTCGTGTACTGTACATTATCAAAATGATTTTCAATTTTCAAAATTTTTATTTCGAACAACAGCCGATTGTAGTCGCCTGTTCAGTTTTATGCCTAAAATAGTTAATATTAAGTAGGCAACTAATTTTTTGCATGAAAATAATTTAATATTTGTCATTTATATATTATTATTACTAATGTTGTTTTCATTAACTCAACAAATAAATGTATTATTCTAATATTTGGTGCATCATAAACAACTAAATTTGTAGGTGATAAGCCTTAATGATAACATTTTTTTCAAAAAGTAAAATGGGGTTTGTTGTCATGACCCACTTGGGGCTAATTCGCACTAATTTGCATATAATTTGATAAAGTTATATTAATTGTTAATTTTTATTTTTATTCAAAATGTTAATTTACTTGTACCAATATTTCTTAATTAAATAGTTTAAACTATATATTGAACATTGAAAAATAAAATTTTAATTTTTATGTTGGTTGTCACTTGATTTACCTGAGATGACTACCAATCCCAAGATAATATGTGACAACCAACCCTGAAATGAGGTCAGTTGTTACAAATTCTAAAATACTTTAAATCATTAAAAAAATGTATTTGTACTAAATATTAGTGTTTGATATTTTTATAGGAACTTGTTAAGACGTTATATTTGATAATGCAATAAACATAATTTAAAAAAAAGTTAATGTGTTTAAAAAAAAATGAAATTTAAAATTGTGACAACCATACCCGGTCTTCCCTATTATAACTCTAAAATTGCTTTAAAATGCATTTTTGTTTGCGTTGCAGATGTTTTTAAATTATCATTAAAAGTTAAAATGATTATTTTTTAATGTACGAATACCTATGTATAATGTACATATAACACTTATTTAAATATTTTTAAATTATTATATATTCATTCAACTTAAAACTTCATTAGTTTTAGTAGGTATTCGGGATATGTACCTATTATATTTAATATTACGAGTACTGTAATATAATATCTTGGGGATTTTTTTTATATATTTCAAAATATATCCACACTCGTAATATAAAATGTATATTGTTAAATAAAATCAACACAGAACATTTTAAATTTATTTACAGTTTACACTTCGAACTTTTAAAACTAATATAGCTGATGAAATTTATTGTTTCGTGAAATAAAAAAAAAAATTTTAGAGGTAATTAGTGATTCGACTATCGAAGAAAAGATCGATTTTCGATATATTCAATGACTGTCTGAGAATACACTCCGACGGAAAACAAACAATGGAATAGACGGTTTTGGTGAAAAATCAAAAATCGAATAGTTATTCGACCGATCGTTTTGCCGACCTCAAACAATGTACATTATGTACAACAAATGAAATATATTTGAAAAAAAACGGTCGCCATCCCAATCATTTAAAATAGAAAATTTCAACAGTGTTTCTCTTTATATACGTACATGAAAACATTGAATTTTTTTTTTTGCTTATTAACTAGATTTTTAAGGAATGAGGGCGCACGCGACTCCAAGAAAATCGATGACCACTTTTTTTTTTCCTTATTACACCGATTTAGGGGCGGAAATTCGGTTGTTCGCCAGGGGCACTATGGAATCTTGCTACGGCTCTGGACTGTCTCGAACAAACCAGTAGTCGGACCGAAAAAGACTTCAAATCGATAATGAAAACAATGAGATCCGTTCGAATAGGGACTTTTCGAGGACACCGTATAGCCCAAAGATAAACTAGAAATTGCGTTTAAAACTTAACATATTGAACGTTTTTCTAGAAATATCCTTAAAATCATCTCCTTATACGCGGAACTCCGTACAAATGGACACAAGACATATTTCATCGCGAGATAATAATCGCGGGACAAACGCCAAACGCTAACCGTACATCCCGTGCGTCGGTGTACGCGACGGATGGATTTCAAAGACGGCGCCAACATCGTCTCCCGGCGATCCCTCTCTGGCCGGATGATATACGGCCGGTAGTCGTGCTCCACCGGTCGCGTTCGGTCATCTCCGTACGGCCAAGTCCAGGAAACGGGTAGCGTCCATCACGTACGTGATGATCTGACCGGTGGTCACAGAACGAAAGCGTTCCGAGTCCGACGGTTTTCTTGTTATTCTTTTTACGTCCTCTCGGCATTTTCATGACTTAAACTTTAAACCGATAACGGTTCGTACATAATATACCTATACATGCGGACGATTAAAAGGTCCCGTGTCGTCTGAAATGTGTTAACATAAAGGTTAAAGGCAATGATTGGCAAGTTAATGATGATTTTTTTTTTTAACTCAGTTAAGTTGAAAAAAATTTTAAAATTTTAAAGTTGATAGTTATTTTTTTTCTTAACGGTTAAGTTTAGTTAAAAGTTAAGTTAATTATAAAACAAAAAATAACATATTAACTTAAGATAAGTTAATTTTTTTTTTTTTTTTGAGTTAATTTAACATTTAAGATATACAGGTATAATTAAGTATCTATTATTTTTTTGGAAATACTGTTATTTTCAACTTTAAGCGTTTTAAAACTGTTAATAATCATTGACATAATATTATTGAAAATACTACAATGTATTTATAATAATAATTATTATTAAAATTAACAATAAATAGGTTCATAAAAATGTTTAATTAGTAGGTACACTTTTCTTCAAAGTTCTAACAAATGGAAATTTGCCATTACCTAAATATTGTTTGTTAGTGGGATATCTAATATATTCCTCAATTATTATTATGGGGCTATTATTATATAAATTATAATATGTAGTTATTCTGGTTTTATTTATATTTTCAGAAAATAAATGATTCCTATAACATAAGAATTATTAGAAACGACAAAAACAACTTTATTGTTATTCAACCGTTTTGACCATATACACAATATTAAATCAAAATGTATTTTTTATTTCAAAACTAAATTATTTGAGTTTTAATTAAAAGTAACTCGTTAATTAAAAGTTAATACAGTCAAAAATAAGTTAAATTAATAAGTTAAGTTTACAAAAATCAAATATAAAAAGTTAGGTTAAAAGTTGAAATTAATTTGACTTTTAACTTAACTATTAACTCATTAACTCGTTTATGCCCAGCATTGGTTAAAGGTATAACTTAAAGATTCAGCGTGAAGCGGGAGAAGAAAATATTAGACTTAAAATCGACCGGGTTTGAGAAAAAATACGGTTTAAGAGGACGAACTCGTTTTTAAAAATTGTTTTGTACGGTTATGTTTATGTTTATGAAATCTTGAGAAAAACGAAACGATTAAAAAAAATTCCAATACGTTTTAAAAGTAGTTTGAAAATATTCCCGTACTAGTACCGCCTTTTATTGTTGCGCAATTGTGATATTGGTCCAAAAAATAACCATGTCATATACTTAACTTCGTACTTGAAGTTTTATGGATTTCAGAATAATCGTAGATCATTAATATATATAGGCACTGAATAAAAGTAGAGAACTTTTGACCGGAGATTTGATTTTTGCAAGTATTTTACATCTGTAATGGTTGATTCTTTTTACAATTTTCAATCGCTTACGAACAATACATACGATATTAACATCGAATAAAAATGGCCCTGTAAATATCGTCGGGCTTTTATTGATTTAAAAAATATTTATCTGCAATTTTTCTAGCCAATTTAATACTGGACGTACGAAACTATACGTTTTTACAGACTATTTTTCGGTGTATGGCGTCGTCTTGAAGATTTATTATAGAAAGAGAGAAATAGTTCCAAAAATACATATGTATACATATCGTACAAAACAATAAAAACTACGGCTCATTAAATTGTGGACATGTTATCGGTTTTTTATTTTTCACTTTAAAAAAATAAACTAAACAACTACTTTACAGTCGATTCGACTTTAAATAATGAAATTACGAAAACGAATGTTTTTTTTATCCTTATCGCATAATAGGTTTTAGATAAAAATCACAATATACAATTTTGAATATTCGTTCTTATTAAATCATATATTGGTGTCATAGGATATAGATAAGAAATAATCTCCGTTATTCATGAATGGCTAAAGCTTAAAAGATTATGGTGAAATCTTGATGAATGAATGTGACGCTGATAAATTTCTGTCATTAGGTATTTGTTTACTTTTAATTTTATTTGTGGAATGGCGATTTGCGTTCGATTTCTACCACTGATCTTTATGTTTTGGATTCTCCGTTGTCGTATAGTCGATTGTATTCGAATTTTAGTTTAGGTAAAAGGAGTTTAATTGGAGTATAAGCTTTTTGATAGGAAATTTATTGTATTTAATACTTTAAAGAAGTAAATTTTCGATTTTACCGGTAGGTGGTTTTCTTAAGTAAACAGGAAATCTATACCAAAAATTACCAAAAACTGTTATAAATCAGAAAGTCATAATGTCAGATACTTGAAATGTACACATTATTTACAGTAGCACTGATAAATTGACGTATTAACATGTAACTAACAAGATATAATTATCAATACTTTTTGACCACTTATCAGTAATTTATAGAAAACTTGGTTGAAAAATTATATAGAAACTACATTTCGGACTACTTCTACAGAGCTTCCTCGATAATTCATTTAAAATGAATAAATGTTAAATTCTTTTGAAAGAGGAATGCCTTAACTATGCTTTCTCGAAAATATGTAACCCAACGTTTATGTTAAAAAAAAGTGCATTTTGTATATTATTCTATTCATGTTATATAACAATGTAAAAATGTTTTTAAAAATGCCCTCAGGTTGAGAAACTTTAAAAGGGGGGTTGTAAGGGACACGAAGTCCTCCACCGTTTATTTTTTCTCTAATATGTCCCACTTGTTTCCATTTTAACAACTGCCTACAATGAAAATGTATTTAAACGATTTTAAATTGTTAGATATTAATTTTTTTCATTTTGAATGTCCTTCAAATTGACTATACATATACATAGAACTCGTTGAAAATCGGATGCGAGACGTTCTTATAAGAGCACTCTTCCGAACAATTTCACCACAGACCACAATAGAATCCTTTCATTCTACGCCAAGGATATATTATATATATATATATATATATGTACTCAGCTACAACGGATTCAAGATACGCATATTAATATTGTTATTTGAGAATCTACGACCATTTACCCGTCACAACGAGACTTAAATACAATATTTGACAAACAATTATCTCTTTGTCATTCTAACGACGTGTATACGTATTCGATTACACAATCAGAGGAAAAAAATATAACTATATATGACCGATGAGTATCAATGAAATGAAATGTGACTCTTATATGTACGATTCATTTAGTTCAACTAACCGCGCACTATTTTGGCGTAGGAAACATTTGTATACGATTCCCCAGCTCACCGGGGTAAAATTTATAATTTTTTTAAAAGATAGCGAAGTCATTTTTTTGGGAGGGCACTGTATTTAATTTGGTCAACTGGTTAAATGGCTTTTTTTTGAAATGAGCAAAAAAAAAAAAAGCTCCTAACTTTAACAATATTTAGTCCAATAGCACAATCGATTTGGTCGACTGAAAAGCAAACGTATAATCGTTTTCCTAAAATTTGACACCGACTGAAGCATATATTTTAAGGGGGAAATTGAACCTTCTAGTTACGCCTCTGGGTACAGGTTACATGAACTTTAACACTATAACGATGATATAACCGTTTACAATATCGGTAAATTTCTCTTATTGACGCGTACAGCAACACAAAACAATAAAACGCTGTTAAAAGTTTTAAAATGGGTAATTGGCCCAGGAAAATAAGGCAATTAGGACTCATACGAAGACACTTAAATGGAAACACAATATACAACTGGTGTAACATGACTATTTAACAAATAAAATAAACTTTTTTTCATTTGAACATTTTTAAGTTTTCTTTTTTTTCAATATTAATATTATATTCTGGCACTATAATTTAAATATTCATAAATTGAATTTTAATATTTGGAAGTTTGAAATAAAAATTGTAAAATTTTATTGAAATTTAAAAAAAAAGTCAAGATAGATATTTCGTAAAATAATAATGTCAAAATTCTTACTAATGTTGAGTCAATTATTTTTAAACAATTTTTTAAGTTTATAAAAATCCATTTATTTTTCTGACACTCATTTTATTATACACAATATGGTTGATACCAATTGATTTATTACCAAGAAAAATGTTTTATCACTAATTTACTAAATTAACTAATTTAATGTGGTATTAAAATTAGTATTTATGTAGCATATGTTAAACGCTTTTATGAATATAATAATGTGCGATATTTATTATTATTTAAAGCCTAGAATAACTGAAGAAATAGATATATCTAGTAATGGTTTAACATTTTTAATAAAAAGTTATTATTCTACGGATCACGGTATGCAATACGGCAGTATTATTCTGTTATTTATTTAATTACGTTATTTTTCGCTGTGTAATATCTAACAATATAATTAGGTTTGGAAAAATAATATATATCAAGTATAATCGTTTAATTATACATGAATATTAGGTATGCTTTAATTATGACACTGCTAAACAAACTATACACTATCTATTTCATAACGAGTAAAACTATTTTCAATGAAAAATTTAAAAAAAAAAAAAAAAAAAAAAAAAAAAGTGGATTGAACACGGCGGTACAAAAAGGCTCACGTCTGCCAGCTGCGGACAACTCAAAATCAAATCAAATTATTTTTTTCCATCGACGATTTGTGATTGTGGACTGCGCATTGTCTGGTGTTTAATTTCGATTTTTTATCACCACGTCTTTACCGTTAATTATAGAGATTAAAGGATTTTTATAGGTTAAGACCAGTGTGATAAATGGAAAAGATAAGAAAATTGTTAAACCTCCTCCACGTCGACGTTTCTCGTACATAACCAATCTGTATATATATTTATAGCGTTCTGCCAGTTACTTGAATATTTTGGCAAACGCGACATACTTGGATGGCTGCAAACACATATTATAGTGTGCGATATTAATCAAAAGCTCACAGAACCGTACTTGGCATAATTAGAGAATATTATAATAACTGTGTGTCGTGAACGCGATGTGATTGCTGTACAGTTATCTCCTCGCGAAAAACGTCGAAAAACTATGTTCAAGCGAACACATAATCAACTGTATAATTACAATACATATATGTACTATTAGTGATAAAATTATTAATAAACACGCGAACACTATCTAAAGCTGTTTATATTTGCATACGGCAATATTGTTCATTCGTTTGTTTTTGTTTCTCATAACGTAGATGTCGGATATATATTCTCTTATAAAATTCTTAAAGTATGATGTTTTTAAGTCGTTAAAAATAGGCAATATATTCTCTTAATATTTTTTTAAAATGCCAGATATATGATGTTTTGTGTCCACAAAATTTCCAAACAAATCTTTTTATATTCTCTAAAATAAATAAATAATAATGAAACTTAAATATTTACATTAACATATGTGAGTACTTGTGACTATTTATAATTATAAATATAATTATATACCCAAACTCACAATATACGTATTTCAACAACTAAGTTGTCATCTTCAGCGCGTACCAACAACGAACCATTTCGGTTTATCAATAACAATTGGTTCGTTGTTGGTACTCGCTGAAAATGACAACTTAGTTGTTGAAATATGTATACGCAAAATATAAAGTGTATAATATTGAGACTTTGGGTATATAATATAATAATTATTAAATATTTACATTATGAACAAATTTTTAACCTTTTTCTTTTTGCATACATTATTTAGACACTGAATAAGTGATAAATATTGGAATAATATTATAATAATATCTAAATAAGCAATAAACCGTTTATTAAATGTAAATATAATATCATAAAATGAAAAAATTGTTAATAAATGTAATTTGTTATTAAAAGTTTTACCTACCTATAATTATATATATATATAAAGGTACATATTATTTTTATTTTAGAATAACTCCGTAGTCTGTACATGGATATGGAGGAACATAAAAATAATAATAAAATTATTTGCTTCGAAAAAATATTAATAAAAATTTGAATGTTGTGCTATATTCTCAAATAATCTCTAAGCCCTAAAATATGCTTTTTTATGCGAAATGAATTTTTTTCTTAGAATCGTATGTTTCATGAAGCGTTAAGATATCTTACCCATATTTAACTGCATAGACTAGAAACAAATATGGTAAAATCATAAAAATCCAATCTTTCCTTATAAGTTATAGACGAAAAATCATGAATTAATAATATTTCGAACATTATAATACTATTATTGTCTGGAGAAATCAATTTAATTATTTCGTATCGAGTATTGTATAAAACTCATTTTTTTTTTTTTTATTTCAATTATTGTTTAATGTACTAGCATAGATACGCAGGCGTATATAATTTACTAAATGTAATTAAATGTTTAGGTTTATATACTTTTTGGTTAATTGTTTTTTTTTTTTTAAAAAAAAACTTCTCCATTTAATTAAATTTGATTTCATTACAATTCCTGGAATTTTAATTTTAATATTTTTATTATTATTATTTATATTATTGTATTAATAATTATTGAATAAAGAGTCTATCGAATTGTTCGATTTTTCGATAGTCCATTTAAGGCAAACGCCGGCACTACAGCTATTTCGTGTCATCTTTCCCAGCTTTCACTGTACTTTAAGTCCATTGAATAAATAAAAGGTGCTCAAACAAAAGGGAATACATTTTAAAATATAATACTTTCAGAAAACGAAATTTATAGAGAAAAACAAAACTACTTTCGTACATTAGCTTATGAAATATTCATTTTGCAATAATACTTTATTTTTAAAAATATATTAGGTTACTGAAATCTATATTTAATAATTTTCAATAAAAAAAGCGGAAAATGTCTTAAATCCTTTTGTCCATATCACACCAAATAATCTATATGAAAATAATGATTTGCTAACATACATTTCAAAAATTCAAAAACAAAATCTTTTATCGATATAAAAATCGAATTGTTACCGGTTTTCGTTATTTTTTGGTAGTTTTTCATGACGTATTAAAAATACTATTGGGAAAATTGAAATATTACCTCTTTAAAGTACGAACTTGATGTTAGAATTTGATACCGGAATATGAGTAGGCGTGTAACGATAGAAAAAAGTCTTCTGGTCGAAAATTTGTTCACAGAAAAATAAAAATATACATAATGTTTTTCGTGGTATTTTATTATTTTTTAAGAGCTATACTTTGATTTTAAATATAAAATCATACAGACGCGCAACCGAGTAGAAACCAAAATATACATTACAATACGCGTAGATCCTATACACACTCTATAAATATATTAAACGTTCAATCGTATTAATTTCTATACACTATGACGTATACCGAACACAATATTATAAAGTCATTAAATAAATTAAATTTATAGAACGTAAGGAAATTGTTATAAAGGTTTAATTTTGTTGAAAATAATACGAAGATTAAAATTCTACCGCTCGACTGATATTGTGTAATATAATATTAAAAATCCGTTTACACGTTAAAAAATGATAATATTAAAATAACGTATATTTCATAATAATACAATATTATTTTATTATAATAATATTATATTTTATTACCATGCACTGTGCACAGGACGGTGTTATCGTACGGTATTATTATTATTCCGTCGGATATAATAGGTCCCCAACGCACGAGTGCTGCTAAATTGCCTACTTAATGCGCCGTATTCACTACTATTAATGGCCGAAGACCGAAAATAACGTATTTTACGGACGGACATAATATATTATCGATATAATCGAATAACAATCGTTATATATATTTAAAGAGAAATTGTAAACTCGTCAATGCTAATGTTTGACACTACAGTACCGCTCGGAACTAAATTATCAATTTTAATATTATACTGATATGGATTACATTGATTTATCTAAACTTCTAGCTAGTAGTTATTATCGCTGATTGCTACAGCAAAATTGACACGCATGTTTTTTTTTTCAATTGCATATCCCTTAAAGTAAGAATATAGTCGTGACAAAAACATTTTTATAGTTACACTGATTTATATAGTTGTATTTTTTTTTTTTTTCTACAACTTCTTTGTCAAATCATATTTTTCAAAATAAAGCCACGAATAATGCACTCGAATATATAATCCTTGCTTCGAGTTTGTTAATGATTGTTTAAACTTTAAATTTAACCAAAACGTGAAAGTTTAATTTCTGCTTAGTGTTCTTATGTAATGCGTATAGTAAAATCACGCTACGCAGATTTTCGATTCAGCGTATTTGTTAAATTTAGAATTTAAATATCTATAATCTATCTATTATAATATAAAGATTAACGAAAATCGTCTGTGTTTGTATATTAGAAATTTTTCAAGAGCTAACAAAATCGATTTAAATTAAAATATTTGAATTAATGTCAATTTCTCTCTTTAAAATTAACATTTTTAAGAAGTATTATATAATAAAAACACCGACGATATTCTTATATCTGAAAATTTGATAATGAATATATTTTAAGCTGCTCTACATTTCACCAAAACGCGGCAATTTAAATACTGCGTATCGTATTTTTTCTACATAACCTTAATGGTAGATGGCAATAACAAACTGTGTAATTGTCACGTAATAATTATTAAAATTATTTACACCTTAATTGTAAAAAAATAGTCGTATATAAGACATGCCTTGATTTTTTTTTTTAAGTTGGAAAAACCTGCTCTGTGAGCTTGCTAAATTTCCGATTTCCAAACGCATTTTAAACAAAAATCAAAAATGTATAAAGTAACGAATAATGTCTATCTTCCTAATAACTAAATTAACAATCGTAACTGTATACACTAGTTACTATAAACAGACGGGCAGACATAACGGGAATACAAGGTGTCTAAGGTTATATTTAGAAACCTAAAACATAATTTTAAATGTTAAATGTATATAAATACTGTAGTAAAATTACATAATATTTTTAACAATCGATAAACATAGGAAAAAATCTTGATAAAAATTTAGTCAAGGAGAGATATATGGATATATTTGGCTTATATTATGGCATATAATTATAATCTACTAAGCTTTTCGTGTGTTAAAATGTTAATATTTTGTTTGAGGACAATATATCTCAATAAAGTTTGAAATGCTGTAGACATTTTTATAATTAAATTTATAGAAATTGAATATAAAATATAATTCATAAAAATGAAACATAGATAAATATGTTACGATTTCAAAAATTTTTACTTAAACAAAATTTATTAGCATTAAGTACACAAAAATTGTTTTCCCTTAAACATATAAATAAAACGGAATGGTTCGTAGTGTGAATAAAAACGTTAAAAATATAAGTGACCTTGTGCCCTAAAAATTTTACTAAATACCCAAATATAATATTTTGGTGTAGAGTTACTTGTAGAATTATTTATAAATATAAATAAATACCCAGTTTCTACAAAAAGAATTTGTTTTTATTTAACAAATACGTATTTCGAAAACAATGTTCTCATCTTCAGTGTTAAACAACTACTGGTACACTCCTATTTTGACTAAATTTCTCAGTTTCTCCATATATAATCCTTACTCGTG
>JAIPRL010004493.1:0-37694 GCA_025469235.1 Pemphigus obesinymphae | reverse complement strand
CTAACTCTCAACGATAATAAACACCTATAATTAACCACAATTCTAAGTGTTTATTTATTTACAAACCTCAACTTCAACTACGACGAACCTACGGAAAGTGGACCACTGACTTCGTCAATCAAAGGTAATAGTAGGTAGCAACGTCGTGTCCGATACAAGGGGACACCAACTTCGTGTTTCGAACACCGGGTCGCTACGCTATTAATTTATAGTAATATCTATTACAATTATTATTTAATATTTGATTTAAAGTTACATGGAATAAAACATTTAACTATTAGTGCTCAATATAACAGACATTTTCTAAACTATTTATTATTATAATAATTTATTTAAAATATTATTTATATATTAGAAAAAATCGTACAATATAACATTTATTTACGAGTTCGTAAAATATTGTTATAAATGTATAATTTATTGTCTTAACTATATTATTTTAATAACTTTACGAGTATGATTACCAAAATTTCACATACCTATACGTGATTTGTAAAACCGAAAACCCAAATATCACCTTAATAATATTAACGGTTTTTAAACCCTAAAACTACGGTTCCGTTTATGCGCACTCCGCATACGGATTGCGCGTTGCGTACGCATGCATCGCGATCGTGCGCACTGGTAGTGGTTCCGTCAGTGCGTACGCTTCGTGTGTGCGTACAGTTTCAATTATAGAAATATAGTACCAGATGACATATTGACGTAAACCTCTTTAATATTACAAGAAATATTAATATAAAATAATTTTAATAGTATGGATAAGAAAAATATTATAAATACATTAATATATTCCATTTTGGAGGAAAATTAAGAAGATGATATCATTCTTAAGATTCGCTGACGATATTGCACTCTTAGCCAATAATGAGCATGATTCGAAAAGAGCACTGGGAGAAATGACAAGATACTTTCAAAAATATCATTTGACTATCAACTGGCAATAAACTAAAGCTATGATATGCCAAAATTAAACCAAATTCACATAATTAACATTCAAGCCGAGAATCACTTGCTTGAACAAGTGGAAAACTTCAAATACCTAGGCAGTAGTATAAGTATAGGTCATGGAAATAAGATCCAGAATTGCGTAGGTAAAGTCGGAATTCAAGAACAATAAAAAATTGATATGCTTTAATAACATGAGTATTGAGGTGAGGAAACTTCATAAAAGTATATATATTATGTATGGAGTGTGGCGCTATATAGTTGCAAAACTTGGATAGTAAATAAGGCAGAGAACATTTTCTAGAAAGCTTTGAAATGTGGTGCTGGAGAAGGATGCTGCGAGTGAGTTTTATAGAACACCATACCAACGAAAACATACTCAGTGAAATAAATGAACGCAGGGGGATACTTAAAACCATTAGAGCACAGCAAGACGATGGAACATGGTTGGACACTTATTAGGGCATGAAAATGAACTAATTTATAGAATAATAGAAGAGAAAATTGAAGAAAAGAAGGACCGAGGACGACCAAGAACATAATTCGACAAACAAATTATTTCCGACGCTGGACTATCAACCTACACTAAACTGAAGAGGCTAGCTGAGAACAGGGATAAGTGGAGAGTGCATAACCAACTGCAAAACCAACCATAAGGTTGACTACAAAAGAAGAAGAAGAAGAAATATACATAATTATGAGCTGTATAAATTAAAGGTTATTATTTTTATAATTATTTCCCCAAATTCTATTAAATCTATCTGTAATTTTTTATGAAAAGAAACGAATCAACAGATTTAAAAAAATAAATATGGAAAAGGAAGGAGCTGGATATATTTTAATTGGAAAACATTTAATGGATAACGAGAAAAGGTTTCACAAGTATTTCCATTTGACAAAAAAATCAATTTTATGATATTCTATCACTCATTGAAAAGAATATAACATTACATGCTACAAGAACAGTGAAAAAACCTATATCTCCACCAGTAAAATATTATAATCATTAATCAGTAATCGTAATTCATACAATCTAATATTATATATTATCTATCCGTGCGCGACACGCAGTCCGCACACCGACTGCTTGTTGATGGATATTTTTATATACGCATGCGACTAAATTTTGTGCGCTGCGTAAAAACCGAACCGTTTATACACAAACGCAATAAATGCACTGATGCGCACTGCGCACTGCGGAATCCACGTGCGGAGTGTGCATAAACGGAACCGTAGTTTAACCAGCATTTTTTTGGTATACTATTCGCCAACTAATTTCCAATAGCCAATATTAATAATTCTGGTGCTATAATTTCTGATGTATTATATTATTATATACCTGTATTATTTTGAAATACGAAAATGCATTTATAAGGTTTATATGAAATATACATATTATCTAAAAATCTAATTTCGTTATAAATTTTCAGTTGCATACCAATAGATTATTCAATAATTGTACGCCTACATAATTAGTGCATATACATTATAAAAACAACCTATGTATATGTATATTTATTCTTTAATAAATTAATTGGTACATTATTTTTGATATAGACTTTAAAATATATAAATAAATATATCAATACCTATAAATAATGTAATTTAATAAATTATACCATGTATTATAGTAGATTCTGAGCGTAGCGAGGAAGCTACTGGTTTTTTTAATTCTATTATACCAATAAAACATCTTTTCACAAAACTCTTAAATGCAGGTACTACTTGAAAGACTTATTGAAAGGAATTATTAAAAAAAATGAAATAAAATATAAGAAAGTGCGTATAATACAATATTTTGAAAGTTGGCGAAAAATGATTTTCTCAAAATAAATTATGCTATAGAATACATGGTAATATTATTCGAAATGATTATATCATTGCCGTATATATTTGCTATTGAATAGAGGAACGTATTATGATACATTACAGTGTTACACTATATACAACGGTACCCAAATGGTATTCTATAAATTTAGTGGTTAACACTCTATACCATTTAAAATGTACAATGCAAATTCTGAGGAAAATAATATAATTCTCGTCAAATTCATTCCCCAAATCCTTTCAAATTCAAAATAGTTTTTTTAGAACTTTATGCATTGTTAACTGTGAATAATACCTAAACGAGTACCTACCTATCAAACTACAATTCTGTATAAGTAAACAAATACATATTACTTAAGGAAATAATTATAAAATCGTAGACTACACCCTAAAACGTGAAAAATTTTGACGTATGTAAAATGAAAAATCGTATACTTTTTATTTCCAAATCGTGAAACAAATGTCTTATTTTTTTCAGCTCTCTTTCCGATATACTGTTATAAAATTCTTAACATCATATACAGATTCGGAATTACCATAATTAAATAGGTTATAATATATTATTTAAATTACCAAAATTAAGCATTTTTTTAACAATAAAATTTAATTGAACCTGCGTATAAGTATTGGTTATAAAATTTTAATTTTACGTCTGGTGAAATATCAAACAGAAAATGAATTTGCCATAGAGGGAATAAAATAAGGTGGTTGAATTTTTATTCTCACATTATAAGCACTAAAGTACAACAATGAGCTGTATATAATATATACCTTTTGAAGTAGTATCAACTTGTATGAAAATGCAGCAGCTTATTTTAAAAAATAAAATAACCAAACAGCTAGTACTATCGTATCCAGTGGTGTATTAGAGCGTATAGGGAGATATACTTACTCATTTTGTTGTTTTTATATATTGGGTATACCTACAAAAAAAAAAAAATGACGTGATATGTTGTATACGGCCATTACATGGCATATACTCTCTTTTCTGTTTTTATTTTTGAGTTTCACTGTTACGATTTACGTTAAATTCGTTAAAGTTTTTTTTATACTTTTCCAATAATATTTATATTACGTTTATTGTTTTTATATTATTCATATACCATATAATTCATTATAATACGTAATTAAATAATTACTTAATATACAAAAATCATTATGTACAATAATTAATAACATTATTATGACTCATATCCATAAAGTGTATGTATACCCTTGTGTATACTGAAAATGGTTTACAAGTAAAATTTTGATATTTCAACCTTATGTATATAGTGCTATAGTAAATAGGTAATTATTGTAAATTTCAAGTTTACAAGTTTAACATTCCATTTTATAACAATTTTCGGCGAGTTTCCTTTACACTTAAAAAAGCTACTGAAAAAATTGAAAAATGATCTATTTAATGTACCAACTAGAATGAAAATTCCAACAAATAACTTTTTTGCCCCGAAACTATTGAACCTCGAACCATTCTCCAAAAGTCGTATATTCGATTTTGTTGTAATTTTACTCAGAGACTGATTGAAAAACACATTGATGCACCCGTTTGTTAGAGCAAATTGGCTTTCGTGTTCCGGGTAACAACAGACTACAGAATTTTTTTTTACTTGTCTGTGAGTCGGATCAATTTCCCAAAAAATACCCTAAAATAAGGATATCCATTGCTAATAACAACCAATCATGTCTACCAAGGCCACAGTAATCTTTCTTGTAAATAATGTTATCATACAACTTGTAATATTGCTTTATATTTATTAATTATGTTATATTTCTTATATAATACTGCTATTTTTTATATAAATGAAAAAATAAAACGCTTACTCGATTCCTTCTATCTAAAAAGTGCTTACAGAAAAATAACACAATTGCAAGTTTAATAGCTTCTTCGTTCCGCTTCAAATTTAAACAAGCAAAAAAGTTTGAAAGTTAAAAGATGCAAGTTTGAAACATGAGGTTGAATGATTTTCGAGCGAAGCGATAAAAACTATTTTGGGGCCTACAATTTTTTTTAGAATGATGTATACTCACGAAATTTTTTACCAATACACCACTGCTCGTATCTATTATTAGTAGATATATTACAAATATATTACAAAATTTTAAATACCTATCTAGCTATTGAATTTTCTTTTCTCTGTAAACTTTTATACTCATATTTATAAATAATTGATTTTTTTCTATATTCATTTTAAACCTATTACAATTTATATTTTCATATTTTTATGAAAAAATGTAATCATTTACTATATTTTTTAACTCCATAATTTAAAAAAAAAATTAATTTTATATTCGAACGCAGAATATATATTTTAATTTTTTTGAAAATGTTTGTATTGCAGTTTCATATTAAATGAATCGCCCGGTATATACTAAAAATAAAAATACATACACGATGTTTTTAAACGTTGGCACAATTCATAAAAATTAATTAAAATCTCATCACGGTAAAAAATGTTATCTTCATCTAAACTTCTCATTATATTTATTATATAAGTATATATAGGTATATATATATAGGTATATATATATATATATATATATATATATATATATATTCTGATAAAAAAATGTGAGTACCATATTGTTTAGTACCTTTATCAAAATAAGCGTGCGCAGACCTTCTTGGCGAGAGAAACAGAATAATTCCTTAAATCCCCAAAATCATTCATACTTTAAAAAAATTAAAATTGAATATAGCAAAACAAAATGTTAAAATAGTTCTATTAATTAAATTATATCAAAATTCTTAATTAATAGTTGGTAAAAATTTAAAATAGATTTTAAGATTATAGATATATAGGATAACGAATACATAAAAAAGGTATTGTGGAAGAAAACGCCATTCGTATTTTGTTTGTTTTTACACTTTGTACAAAAGTATGATAAAAAGATACCATCTTGCGTAGTCTGTGATAATTAACAGAAATATATTGGAACAAACGAATCTACAATTCATTATTTTTTCCATAATACCTATTTTTGATTATTATATATTGTCTTAAGATTTTTGACCTGAGCCGCAGTCCATTAAATTAATAGGTCTATGATCGTACATGTGAAAATTTCAAAAGAAAACGCATATTGATCAATTTTAAGATAACAAACTAATGAAAATGTTCGTGCAGAATTAAACTAATTCGTGCACTAATTATTGTAACCGATTACTGATACCATCAAAGATTTTTATCACAACAAACACGAATTCTCGACATAAATTTCAAATCCACACCAACCAAATACTCAAAATTTATGTATTTTATTCTAGTCACAATTAATGTTTTAAATAATTATAAAGTGGTCAGAGAATAAGATGAATCAGAATGGACACTTTCACGGATAGACTTCCAGTGTTAATATTTAAGGAAATAATATTTATACTTTGCATGCATAAAAAGGTTAACACTGAAAAATTCCCAAAGCCTTTATTTCGATATCATGTTCCAAAACGTTTCAATCAATTGCTTTTTTTTTTTTTTGTTGTTTTGTTTTTAATTACTTGGCCGAGATGTATTAGGTTCCAAATTTGTAATTTCCAAAATTAACGAATCCAGAAATGTCATTCTATATTATCGTTTCCAGATTTATATCAATTCCATGTAATAATAATATACATTCCAGATGTTATCATATTCTAAATAATGTCTGTTATGTTATAATTAATTAATATTCAACAATCCTCTAATTTAAATAAATCAAACCAGTGGCATAATTAAGGGGGATGATGAGGGTGGTATATCACTCCTAACCCAGACCCTTTTTTTTACTGCACTAACATATTGTTACTATAATAATTTATATTTATTATTTGATATTAAAAATTTATCAATTTGCCTTTTAGTATATCAAGATAACGCAATAATAAAAAATGGAACTGACATAGAACCATTTACAAAATATTTTTAAATCATTAAATTTTTCTTCAAATGTCCTTCTAATTACCTATAAGCCCCTTAAAACCGAGCGTTCGGCGTTCCCTTAATATTATAAGTAATAATAATAAATAATTTATTGGATATTACATTATATACATTTGTAATATATTCGTACTTTATTATATCTATTAATGCTCTATCATTTATTACTATTAAATTTTATCGTGTATTTTAACTTCTAACTAAGTAGATAATATAGTGTTTATAAATGATAATACTAATTTTTAAATAGATATATTAACGATCTATTTTAGCATTGATCAACATTAAGACTTGAATTCTAGAATAATCTTCATATTATGCTTGGATAATTTATTAAATAAATTGACTTAACTTAATTTATTGACTTCAAATAAGAACAATTAATTACCTAATCTTCTTTTCGTGTGAAAATCAAGTTACAAATTTCAGATTTTTGGTTACAAAATATTACAAATTACTTACAAAATTCGTGACGTATTTTTTGAAAAGGGTATAAGTGATCTACACATGTCTTGAAATATTTGATTCCGAGTTTTGTCTATAAATAATAGCTTAAGATGTTTGATGACCTTGTAACAAATATCCATGATCCTCCAGAAAATCGTCCTAGTTATGCCACTGATTCAAACCGATATTGTTCAAAGTTCTGTCTTGCAATAAGATATTACAATATATAACTATGCGATTTAAAAAATAATTATACAAAAAAAATGTACAATGTGCATGCATATGCACATTTATATTATTTTATTATAATAATAATAATTATTATTATTATTATATTTAAATATTATAATTCAAAAGAAATCTTACAAGATCCTTGATGACAGATATTCAAATACTATCTCTATATTCATCAAGAAAGAAACTATCTAACTGACAATATATTTTTAATAAAAATAAAGTTTCGCCATCAGATACAAACAACAGTCAATTGTATATAGAAAACTAATAGAATAAAATGTTTTGAACTATAAAAATTGGTATATTGACTTTAATATTATTTACTATTACGACCTGTTTGATTTTCATTGGTTATATGTTTTTAGGTCTTGCGTCCAAGATTCTTTACAAGGAATAGCGCACAGGTAAAAATTTATGTTATATTTTTTAAGTTTTCGAACATAAAAACTATTTTTAAAATGTACGAATTACCTTTAAATTTCATTTTATTAATAGTTGGCATAAAAATACAATATTCATATAATATTACAGTTTGTTTATATTAAATAGTAAATAAGTAACTAAATAAAATTTTTAAAAAAAAACCAATATACATTATATTAAAAATATGTTATAAGTATACAAATTATTATATATATATTATACTCAATACTCATTTATTAAAATATTTAAGTACCTATAGTTTGTAACTGCCAATAAAAAACAAAATATTAAAATTTTAAATTAATTCTTCGAGAACGTATATACATCTATACTGATAACATTTTTACACTTAGAGATTATTATATTGCATTTTTGCATTTATTAATGTATATTAATTATAAATATTCATTAATATGTCAAAAACAAAAACTGGGGGTCGACTGTGGTCGAGTGGTCGAAACGCGTGTTTCAGCGCACAAGATCCCTGGTTTGATTCCCAGGTAGCAAATGAGGCAGCTAATGAGATTTTTTTTTTTTGCTGGTGGCGCGGCAATGGTCTCTGGTGCAAGCCACCCATAATTACCAAACCCTTCCAATAATTTGGTAGTTATGATTATCATAGCTATCAAGAACCATCTTCAACTCCCCTAATACGTGATGGTATAAGCCCGAGCATATTAGAGTTTGGGAAATATGAAAATGTAAAACTGTTAATTTAATTTTAAAAACAAAAACTATTTTTAATCCATCGATGTATAAAAATGAAAAATTGGAATACATATATATATTAAACATTTTAAAATTATTAAAAATATAATATATATATATATATTACATTAGTTATTACATTTGTCAGATCTCCGTCAAACACTCTGTATACTAAGTTTATATCAGGGATTTGCTCCCGTGTTTCGTATAAACCGTATTAACCAGTACCAATTGTATAAACCTGTAATCTATAAAACCTATTAAAACTCATATAAATTAAACTAACCATAACCAATATATAAATATAACACAGTCAACAAACATACATTTATTGATATAACCCTTCCAGTTCATCTGCGCCCTCGGTGACGTCACACGTTTGACCAAATCAGAGATTCAAAAATATTAATTGAACAATGTGTGATAGCTACAATGTACGACTTTTGGATATTATTGGATAATCAGTATTTTGACGGTAGTATAACTCCAAAAAAAGTATGTAGGCAACATATCTGTACTTATGTAATTTTAATAACCTCTACAAACTTAAAAATATAACGTTCGTCAAGATTCATCACGTTCATAATTATTTATTATTTTATTTGAAGTTTAAAATTCAATTTTACTTTCAGTTTCAGTAGAAAAATTATTATCTGGAGTTTTAATTAAAAACGAATAATCGAAAGATCATACCGTATATTCATATAGGTATTCATCAATTTCGTAAAAGCTTACAGTTATAGTAATAAGCTATAGTTATAAGTATCTAATAATTAATAAGAACTGTCTCTCAAAACAGGGCTATGGTGACTTTAGTACCAGTACTAAAAACAGCCTTATTTCGAACCCTCTGACCTTCTGAAATCTTATGCTGAAAAATCGCTCTTCTTCATCTATTCCTGAAAGTGTAAAATTAGATGCTGCAGAGAGTTCTAATATTACCGACACGGCTAATTTGTTTTAGCAATTATTCTCCTCTGTATACATCTCTAATCATTTCTACCTCATATATTAGTTTACCTACTATTCCATATAATGTTATCCTTACTGTTGACGTTTTTAATGGACTATCACGTTTTTGTAACAATACGTCATTTAGCCATGATTAGCCATGGTCCTATTCCATGTGATTTGGTATTTGAATTGAGAGATGTAATATTCAGCCCTCTTTGCTTACTTTTCCAAAAATCTTTCAACGAAGGCATTTGCTCATCAATTTTAAAAATTGTATTTATTACTCTAATTTTAAAGACTAATGATCCAATTTACGTCCTTATAACTATCCTCTAGCACTTATCAAAAGTTTTTTAAACTCTTATCCTTCGTTATATTAAGCCTACAATCAACCATATTCTTATAAAAGAACAACATGGATTCCGTTCTGGTCGGTCTACCGAATTTGTAATTTAGTTTTATCCTCATACATTTTTGATGCATTCCGTAAGCATAGCCAAGTAGACGTGATTTTTTTATTATTTTAATAATTAATTAATTTAAAAAAAGAATCTTTAATCATTTCTGGTTTTAGTAATCCACTACTTTCTTCGATACATCATATCTCATCAATAGAAAACAATAGGTTACAGTTCATGGAGTTCAATCCTGTTTTTCCCCCCTTCGTCTGTTGTCTCTCGAAAATCTGTTCTATTGCAGTTACTATTTTCTATCCTAATTAATTCTGACCCATCAGTTCTTCATTATGTAAAACTATTCATTTTCGCAGATGACATGAAGCTTTTCCTGCGTATTGATTCCATTACCGATTGTATTATGCTCCAAGACGATGTTAATCGTTTGGTCAATAATATTATAATATATCTAAATTTTGTTTCATGTCCTACTCACGACGACAAATCCTCACATCCTTCACATACCATATCAATATTTTACCGTTAACTTCTGCAGGAGAATCAGTTCATGATTTAGGATTTACCCTCACGTCTAAGTTTGTCCCAATAAACATATTCTTGAGACATTTTGTAAATCTCTCAAAATCTTGGGATTTATCTAACGCACTTATTCGAAAATTTAAACTGGTAGCTCTACTCAAGGCACTATACTATGATCTTGTTCATCCTATTCTTGAATATGGTATGATCTTATGGGGTTCATCTACCACTTCTGCTAGTCTCTTAATTTAACGTGTTCAGAAAAAGTTAATCAGACATGTGGCGTTCACACATACAAATTCTTTGCCTCCACACGACTATACACCTATCTGTAATTTCGTCATCAATACTCTGAACGGTAGGCCCGTTGATAATTTGTTTTTTCTCTCCAATATTTTTAATAGATAATAAAATTAATTTTGCTTCTATCTTGTCCAATTAACTTTCGCATCCCATTAAGATACACTCATTCTACTATCTTCTTTTCAACTCCATTTTCTTTTTTGAATTATAATTATAACTCAAACTCTCCTATCCTTCACTTAATGAAATACACCAACGAAAACCCCGCATATTATTCACAATTGGACAATTTTATAAATAGTATTAATAACTAATCATAAATGTTTTTGAGCTTATCTCGAATCGAGTATAAAAATAAATAATAATTTAGTATGAATATTATACTAATCCAGTATGATAATTAATACAATGATGGAAATTCATAAAAAGTAATATTATAATAAATGTAAATAATATTATTCAATTAAACATTTAATCAAAAATATTCTTATTCATTCATTTGTAAGTTTGTAAATTTAGCTATGAATTTATATTGTCTTAAAAATTATTAGCTCGCCAAATTTAATATCAAATGATTTTTTTTAAATTGAAAATCCAAACATATCCCATTATAAAATTACAGGTGTTAAAACCCATATAACTCTGACTTACTGTTTCTTAAACAAAATCCAATAGCCCATATTGATATATAAATATATGGGACATGGGTGAAAAATCCTGATTATCTTCCTTTTGTTACAATAACTGGCAGAATAAAAAATTACTATCACCCGCAACCCAATCCAATAATATACGTTATCCGAATACCAAAAAACACGAACAAAACCTATACAAATCAAAAATATTAATTTCTTTCTAAAAGAACACTACACTTTATTCGCTCAAAACTATACAAATAAATAAAAACATAACAAACGAACAAACACAATGAATAAGAACCAAAAAAACGGATGCTCGATAATGTAAATCAGTAGCTACATAATGATAATGAAGAGTTAGTGGGTTAGGAAATAAAATCGATTTTTAACGTTATAATAGCGAATAATTTAAAATCAGACAATATATTCGTAAAAGCCTTCCGATTTTAAAAACTATACCAAATTGAGTGAAATATAATAATTAATAATAATAGTCTAATTAATAGCTTCAGTGCAACACTTATCGGGTGCAACTCCTTGTAAGTTCAACTACTTTTAAGTAAGACTACTTATAACTTAAATACCTTTTAGTGAAAAACTTTGAATTTTTGTAATTCCATTTGAGTATGACACCTTGTGTAAGTATAACTTTATTTTAGTACAATACTTCATTAGTAGAATAATTATTACTTTTGAGTCCAATTTGTATACCTCAGTTTATGTATTTTATCGGAATTCCTAATGATCAGATACAAATAGCTAGTGACTGAAGAATTCGGGAAATAATATTATTAATTAACTTTAAAAATATTCCTCCAACAGCAAAAACGGAGTTCGCTTTTTAGAAGATAGTCGTTCGCCCCTAAAGTGTTTCTGATAAATAGATTGACAAAGTAATTATTCAAAAAATGTATCGAACTTACTATTCTCGGATTTGTATAGGAACTCACAGAGTGGAACGGCTTTTTTTACACGTCACAACTACACATCAATATAAATTCAATCAAAATTTTAAAAATATCACAAAAGTCTGACGATTTAAAATACATTAATATACCGTTAAACATAATATAGATATATAATATAAATCTATAATAAAATATAGTAGGTAGGTAAATATTAGGTTACATATTTATATATTATATATTATTATATATTTATATATTTAGTTACATATTCTGCACATATGAAGTCGGTCGAACTTACCGTCTCGAATTTTTATATAAACATTGTCACCCAGTCGATATGTTCGAAAACCTGATTAAATATCGTTATACCTATGATAAAAGTTCGACTGAATGTATGAATATAAATTTAATTAAAATTATGAAAAATGCTACAAAAGTCCAACGATTTGAAATTCATTAGTATGAGATATAAAAAAACTCTAATATAAGTACCTTTCTACTCTGTGAACCAGCTAGTCGGTATTTAAGTATTAATCGTCGCAGGGTATTATATAATACACAATTTAATTAAATATTTAGATCTATAATAAGTACGTAATAGATACAATACGTAATTCAAACGAAAGAAAAAAAAATGATCATAAATATTAAATATAGGTAATAAAAGTTATAATGATTAGTCTATATATTACGATTTCCGAGTGAAATTCGAACTGGCGGAGTACCTGTATCGAAAATTCGTTTAATCTATCTATCCTACTTACGACGCCCTAAATCATTAAGTTACCAAATTTAGATGGTAAAGTCGTCGAAATTGCTTGTATTTAAACTATTCAGATTACGGATGACACCATATATCGACAGATAATTTAAACATATTCGGACGATTGGTAAACAAAGAAATGTTCAGACGGATGTTAAAACATCTGGAAAACCCGAATCCAACGTCCGTGGCGTCGAAAAACGTCGGGAAAGGTCGCAAAAGCCGATTTCAGAAGTTCGAAGCAATAATACGACGTCGCGGGAACACGTCAAGTAATAACGAACGGACGGCGAATTCGGAAACGCGTTTTTCTTCGAGGCCTCGAAAGTTAGGAGAAAAGGCGAGAAACGCGTACAAATCTCAAAACAACCGGAAAAATGTAAAAGTAAAGGTAAAGAAATTCATGGCAAGCGGTCGCCAAAACGACAGAGAAATTAAATAAACAGTATAAGGGGCTTTTTTCATGAAAAAAACAGCTAAAAAAAAGTAGTTAGCATTTTATATTATATAAGATTTGCAATTTACAGAGTTTACCGGAAAACCGCTCAGTGCAACAAACTGTGTTTATATTTGGGCAACAGAGACGTTGTGGTGTCCAACAGTTCAGCGACGAAAATACATGGAATCGTATTGGTGGATCCGGATCTACTAAAAGACACAAAGAAAAAGGTACGGGTGCAGTATAAAAAGCAATTTTTACATTTTAATTATTTAACAAAAAAATGGTAATAAGTTAAAATCGTAAAACTAAAAAATGTCATGTCATGTTTCAGAGTACCTACTTTTTTTACATATAATATATTTATCATTAAAATGTTACAAAGCAATAAGTTCTAAAATAATACATTTAATTGCATATATTTTATAATTTAGGTATATAATAAACATATAATTCATACATCTAACATCATAACATAAATAATTGAAGGGGCTTATCATTTAAGCAAACACAAAGAAATTTTAGATATTATATGATTTAGAAGAAACGATAGAAAAATTATATCACTGTAATATTACATTTTCAAATACCTAAATATACTTTTATATGGACACTCTCTTATTATTTCCTATATAATACAATTAAAATGTAATAAGTAACTGTTTTTATATTATTATATAGTTGTCGTTCAAAATTTCACCGTTTGAACATATTTTACTCGTTTAAAGTTTTGACGTATAAAAACATTAATATAAGCTCGTACAAACTTTATATTTTATTATGACATCCTATATTATATAGGTATTTATCTAAAATATTATAAATAAACTCCCCTTTATACAAACAACGCTGATCGTTTATTTATAACTTAATCGCGAACATTTTTCACGACAACGGTAAAATATATTATAAAACAATAATATTATAAATCCTGCAACGTACTTTGTAACTGCAGTGTTTTTCGTATTTGCACGTTTAATTTATAATTCCACGCGAAATTAATCATTTTGAATTCGATTTGTTTTTGTCGTTGAAAATGATAGTTAAGTTCCGATTTGATGAAACCACCAATTTTGAAAATTATCATATTTTTATTAACTTACAAAAATCTTAAAAATATAAAACAAAAATAAATAAATAACAATATTATCTAATGCTATAAGTAACCATTATTTGATATATTAATTTTTTTATACCTGTATTTAGTTATTTTAAAAAATCGATAAATTCATATTTTTTACAACTCATAAAACGTGTTTAAATTGTACGTATTAAAATTGACAAAAATATGAAATACGAAAGTAATATTTCAATAAAATTTTATAAATAAATAAAAAAAATAATAATAAATAATGATACTAATATGATAGGTAGGTACTACTAAAATATTTATTTCCTATTCACATATATGTGTATATGTGTAGAACCCCTAAAAAAGAGTATGCTCAGATTCTCATGAAAATAAACGCTATTTGTATAATTTATACTATTTAAGTATAGTCAGCTTTAAAATACCCAAGAATATAGGGTTCAACGAGGCTATAAGCCACCAAACTATATTTTTTACACAAATTCTGCAATAGTATACAAATCATATTCGTACGCAATAAACGACAATACCAAAATTTAATTTATGTTTAACAATAACTATTGTAATGATTATTACAATCACAATAATCTATTAGAAATTTGCATACTCGAGAGTATAAAAGATTAAAAAACCACCTTCTCAAAACTGAATCAAATATCATTGGTAGAATTAACAATATGCAATAATCAAATTTTAACAAACGAATATTCGTTGAAATAATACAATTTTTATTATTTTAATGTATATATTGTTAAATGAATAAAAAATGTGTTTACAATAACAAATTAATTTTGTAAATTTCACAAAATATATGTTATAATTTAATAAAAAAAATTATAAAATTAATACAGATTTTATTATTATAATAAAATACGTTATTAAATTGAAAAATATTCTGTTTAAATTTACTATTTTGATTAACAAATGGGTGTTTGTTCTACGAAAAATAAAGAAAGAAATGAAAACAAAATGTATTCAATTGGACAATTTTTACCCAAGACATTGATAAAAGATATTGTTAAATCAATAATACGTTTTGTTATTTCACTGTTAAATTAACAAATATTTTATTTCTAAATCAACAAACATTTTATTGGACGTATATTAACAACCATATTAATAAATTAATCTATATTTTTATTGAAATCACAGATATATTTGGTTCAGCGTACCCATTTGCAGACCTTTGGGTGTATCGTATATTTACAGAACTGTAATATTATATAAAACACATTACTTAAATTATTTCTGAGCCACACTGGCGTTAAAAGCATTTCATCGCTGTCATGCTGAGTTTTATAGTATAATTATTGCACTTGTTATACTTTCCCGTTCTTTTTACGTCTTTAATGGATTTATAAATGGGTGCTCTCTACAAAATACAACGCGGAACGGCGATTTGATAGGATTTTAATTCCTGAACTCGGTTACATACGTCATATAGGTACACCTGGTATTTAATGTAAAAGGAATGTTTAGCAGAGTATTTAAAAAAAAATTTAAATCTCAACATTAAGAATGTTTTAAATACAAATTCTATGTCAATGCTATTTTTCATTGTTGTGCAATGACGAAAATGCCTTTCGATCAACATCTATATACGATACAGCTTAAAATAGTTCACTTTAAAAAAAAAAAAAGACATTTAAGTATTTTTTGAAAATGAAAACGTTTTTTGCGGAATGCCTCCTCGAAGAAAATATTTTTTTATTATTTAAAATAAAGTATATATATAATATATAATAAAATACATATAACTGCAATATATTTTCAAAAATAACTGTATTTCTTATATCTACACACGAGTAGAGAATATAAATTCAGAATAAAAAAAAAACGTTTTCAAACATATTTTTGTTAACATTTTCAATATAGCTATTTTGTTAATATTCAGGTAAATGAAAAGTGGCCGCTGATGCGAAAAACGCCTCTGGCGGTTTATTTTCGTCAGGTTAACTTAAAATAGTTTTTAGTGATACGCGCCAAAATCATGATAGCTTTCCACAACCCCCTCCCCTAAAATAAAACTACAATAGCTAAAGGTTCCATTTGTACCCAAAACGAACCTAAAAAGGAAATAATAAAGACATATACAAAAGTGTAGCTGGCCAGATGTACACCGATCGTGCGTTTCGCACTTTAAGCGTGTCTTAGTTTGAAGACCCCTCCTTATCAGAAAAATAGTTGCCAACACATTTTCCAGTAGCCACTTTTCATTTATCCGACTATAATATGTTTTATGATCTTCAAAATAAAATATACTCATATTGAGGTTAAATATTGACCGATATCGAATATTCATAAAATTTATAATTTTTAGCCTGATTAATGTTTAATAAAGTTTTTAATATAATTAAATTGTAAAATTATTTAATACACATAATATATAATATTTAAAACTGCCCAAAATAATAATGTTCAACCAATTCAAATTTTTTTTTTTAAATCATTTAAAACAGTACTATGGGCTATTTTGTAATTTTTAACAAAAATGTTTTTAGAAAAAGTTACGTTTTTAGTTTTAAAAAAGCGTTATGAAACTTTTTTAAAATGACAAAAAGAAAACTAAACTAATAATATAGTACTTGAGAAAAAATTGTAATAAAAACATTGAATAGTTAAGAAAAATTTAAAACTCCTCAAATAAATTCCATACATATATCAGTTTATATCTAACATGTACATAATAATATCGAAAAACATATTTCATCACATATAATTTTATTATACTGTAAGGATTACATATTTGAAAAGTACCCAATGCTTTAATTTAAAAAAAATAACATCAGATATTACGTATGACTGTCGACGTAATTATAATAATTATACTAATTCGTCGGTAATTTTAAACATTAATACATCAAGAATCAAAATGATAAAATCGATTTAATTATATAACCATATTAAATTTAATGAATTTTCATTTTTGAAAAACTTTTACTACAATGCAAACGAATTATTGTGCAAAACCTTAGATTGTTGATTGTATGCTTAATATTATATAAATATTATTATATTATATTATAAAGGTGTTCGGGCAAATTACGTTGACTTTCCGGTATGGTCGAGAAGACGAAGAAGTAATGGGATTGAAATTCTGTAACGAAGCAATCATGTGTTTAGCGCAAATTTATCCCCTTCATGAAAACGCACAATCTGAACAAAAAACACCGTTACAAGTAAATATCAATCATTAATGTATACATTCACATTTAAAATTAACTAAGTAATCATTAATTTAAACTTTATAAGCTTTATAAACATTCATCTAATTAAGTCTATACAACTTAATCTGAAAATAAATATGTAGATTATTATACATTTAATAATTAATAATAATAATGATTTTTTTTTCTTTTTAATAGTTCAAATATTTTCTCAACAGTAATGCAGTATATAATCCACTAATTTAAACAATAAGTGCAATAATAAAAAATAAAAAATATATTTTTAATTAATATAAAATAAAGTTAGTGACACCATGATGCATGATAATTGAAAATGATATAGTACTAATCCTGAGAAAGTGAACAAATGACACGCAGAGTGGAGTAAAACACTTAAAAGGGTTAAGAACTGATAAGATTAAAACAGAATATATAATTTGATTTTGAAGAAAGAGAACACGAAGCATAGAGAAAATCAAGAAATGAGGATGAGTGGTTATGAAGTGGATGAGGTTGAGAGCTTTAAGTATTTATAGGAACTATTTTACAGAGGAATGGGGACTTTGAAATAGATATGAAACACAAGATAAAGGATCCCAAATAATCTAAAAGGTAAATTTTTAAGGCAGTAGTGAGGTCTACAACAATTGTACAGATCATAATACTAAGCAGTAGATAAAAAGATAAATTTAAAACAGAAGATGAATGTAGCAAAGATGATATGTTAAGGTGGATGTGTAGAATTACTAGAAAAGACAAAATAAGAAATTAATACATAAGAGGTATAAATGCGAGACAATACGATAAAAATAACCGTATGAAAATTGCAACCTTGGTTTAGATTTCTACAGAAAATTGAAAATAGCTAATATTCTCAAACTAATTTCGACAGCTACTTAGCTTGATAGTATGTTTTATAACGACCGTCTCACATAGGTGTCGAAAACCGGTTAGCAAGATGGCTAATTTTCTTTATAGTCCAGTCAATGGGAGGTTAAACTTACAAAAAATCATAAAGTTTTGAAACTTGAGAAAAAGTTTCGTCTTGGGGCACTGATTAATCAAAAAAAATCACCTTCAATATAAGGTCCGGAACAAAGATTTTTTCGAGGTCAATGGTCACAAAATAGCCTATTCGTGAATGTCTTGATTTTTAATGGTCGCACGACAAAAAGTTTAAATTAAAATTCATAGAATAGATAATTATCCATAGAAAAAATTGATGGCGAATTTTTTTTGGTTAATCAGTGCCTTAAGACGAAACTTTATGATTTTTTTTCAAACCCCCCATTGTCTAAACTATTAAGAAAATCACGATCGTTATAAAACATCGAACTAGTAGCTATCGAAATTTGTTTGAGAATAATAGCAATTTTCAGTTTTCTGTAGAAATCTATACCCAAGCTGCAATTTCCATCCGGTTATTTTTATCGTAAATTATTCAATTATTCGATACCTTTAAGAATAGATTCCTCCCCCCAAAGTCCCAGATAAAAAATCTACATTTATATTCCACAATGCGCTGCAATAAAAATAAAAAATAAAACAAAAACCTTGGAAAAACAAAATGTTTTAAAACGCATTTATCTTAAGGGGATTGGAAGCGGTCATTTATATAGGCAATTATTTGATAAATTCACGTTACACAGTGTATTTGTGTCAGTAGTAATTGGTCTTTAGTGTGTGTAAATACGTTTCGCATAATAATGATGGTGTAACCTAACCTACCGTATTTGAAAAAAAAACACTAAATACTATTTTCAACATACCGATTATCCTAGTGATGCGATAAGGATTCTGAAAACTGATCTGGATTCATCGTGAAATCTTCTTTAGAACGACTTACCCACTCTTTAAATTTTTTTTCTTTGATTTTCACAAAAATGTATAATGTAAATTTTTAAATGTCCAAATATATTAGCTTAATTTTAGGCAGACTTAGAGAAAAAAAATCAAAAATGTGGGATCAAGTCGATGTAAAATAAACACCAATTCAAATCAATTTTTATAATCCTTACTGCATCACTAGATAAATCGGTACGTTGGAAGTACAAATGGTCTAAATTGCTATGTTACGTGTGTTAGAGAAACAGACAATCGCCGCTTCCAATCCTCTTAATCATAAGAGCAATTTGGGAGGTGCTAGGAGAGCTAAGTCCTCCCAAAATGGTTTGTATTTAATATAGTTTATATAGCGTAGACCTATATGTTAATGTTACCCCCAAAATTATAAATCAAATTGTACTTATGAATTCTTAACAAATGTTATGCATAAAAATCGTTTATAGTATTACTTATATATTCAACGACTACACCGTTGTTTAAAATTAAATAGATCAACGAAAAAGTTGTATTTTTTTAACAATATTTTTTTTTCCTTAGGAAATGTTAATACAAAGACTGGGATGTAATGCTCACGCTTTTTCAATGGAAGTAACCCATTTAGCTCCACCTAGTGTCCAATTAGTTCCTGCCAAAGAATACAACGGCGCTCCAATAGGAACTAGTTACGACATACGAGTATACATAGGTACGAAAGAAAATTAATATTATAGTATACTGATATAATAATTATAATTAGATAATATTATTATACCATGTACGTTATTATAATACCGTCAAAAATAATATTTCGATCTAACTAATACAGAATTTACTAGGAATTATTAATAGATTGATACTATCAGATGACATTAAAGAAAATTTTATAATTTATTATAACAATGTGACGTGGCCACGTGGGTTAGTAAACAATGTTATAATATAATTTTAGATACAGTATAGGTTTTGTTATCATTGGCTAGACTAGTAAACTTTTTATAAAATTTAATTTTTGGACATATTATAGCCTGTGATTTCACATATTATTTGACACTTACTATTAACACATAATATACCAACAATACCTGCTACAAAAGATCACAGCATAGAGCACTAGTTAAAAAATATACATAAAAATATAATAATTTGACACTATATCAAAAACGATTTTGATGTGTTAATAATTAATTAAGAAAACGCTACACGCACCAATTTAAATAGTATATTAAAACACGTATTCACATAATATACAAATATATGGTAATATATACATAGGTAATCAGTAATTTATTTCCTAGACTAATCATAAATTCAACATTTAAACATAATATGAAATATTAGTCCACATTGGTTTTTTTTAGATAAAACAATTTTTTTTTTAATTCGAAAATAAAAAATTTCCCGTTTTTAATCATAAATTTTAAGTGTTTAAATACATAATTATTATATAAAAAAAACTTTACGCTCTGCTATAGCTTAAGTTCTCATTTAGCGCAATTGTTTCTTTCAGATTCTGAGCGAAGTGAAGAATGTACTCGGTATTGGTTGTATAATGATATCTATATATATTTGTTTATGTAGAAAAAATCAAGGAGTTTTTCAGTACTTAGTTTTCTTAATATGCTTCCCGATTGCCGTATATTATGTCAAAAACAACCGTTTCTTATTTCATCAAATCAAGACGATATTAATTTTTAAGACATTTGTGTATTTTTTAGAACTTGTTCAAGGTATCGTACTAAGAATACTTTTCATTTTATAATTTTTTTATTGTAATAATATAGTGATTTAAATATTCAAAAATTTACTGAATTTTCAATACAAATATTTAATTAACCAGAAATAATGTCCGAAATATTTTTAGTACGATACCTCGAGAAATTATGAGGAATCTATGTTTTAAAATGCATTATTAGAATACTCATTTTGACGTTCTGATAGAATTAGAATCATCTATTTGAGTAAAAATATAAATTTATTCGTGGTTGCAAAATAGATTGCTAACATGTGCACACGGGTGCGTAACATAGCTCCTGTATAATTTTTTATACGGATTACTAACACTAATGATCATTTACGATTCATATATTATTTTTCAGATTCAAGAATAATAAATTGCCTATATAATACTCCTTAATATATGGTAGTCACGAGGCCCTTTAAACGTAAAGGAAAACTATCTTTTATGACGGAAATATTTTATAAATGCAGGGAAACAAAATAACAAATAAAATTATTAAATTACCTATTCTCTTCATTATATATATATATATATATATAATAGCATAAAAATGCATAATAATTATATAATGGTACCTAATATTCATTATAATTCCATATCTCAAAGAATGGCTTTACGCGATCATGTGTAGATATTCATCAAATGAGATCAAACCCTATAATAAATAATATACTGATGTCAACACAAACCTTTATAGTTTAATTAATTACTAGTTTAACAAATACCAAGAGAAAAATAACATTATAAACATCCCGTTCAAAATACCTCTTTTGCCTCACGAAACCAAGCTCAGTTCTATATTCCTTATCATTTCACAGCCTACAGTTACAATCATCTACTTCATAAGATTCTCCACATACTAACAATGATGTACCTTAGCTTCCAACTTAGTTTCTGACTACTATTTATTGATAATTTTAATTTATTTTTATAAAAATATTTAATCTTAATTACTATCACATTCATCTCTGTTATTCTCTTTAAATATTATTTTTTGTCAACTGCCATCTGGCGTAAATATACATAAATAAATAAATAAATAAACATTTTAGAGGCAACACATTAATATATTTTCTGAGAACAACCCGAAAAAACGGATGTAAGCCCCCCTTTTTTTTAAATCCCTATAACATACGTACAAGAGAGTTAACAATATAAAATACAATAAAACATTTTATAGTGTATACATAACATTGACTAATTCCAGACTGCAACAATTCAAAAAAATCAAAAAATGAGTTAACTGCATTCTGAAAACTGATCTGAATTGATCGTGAAATCTACTTTAAAACGACTTTTCTACTTTTAAAATTTTTTTTCATTGGTTTTCACAATAATTGATCCAATATATTGATTCCAAATATTTAAAGGTATAATATATTAGGGGGACTTAGGGAACAAAATCAAAAATGTGGGAAAGTCGTTCTAAAAAATACTTCGCGATGAATTCAAATGAGTTTTCAGAATCCCTATCGCATCACTAGATCCATCAGTACGTTAGAAATAGAAAAGGTCTAAATTGCTATGTTACGCGTATGATATATACTGAGACAGACAATCGCCGCTCCTAATCCGCCTAAGATATACTCGTATTTTATAATATAAATAACCTTATAATATACATTTACCATTAATATTTATTTATAATTTTGTGCAAACTAGACAATAATTTACATAAATGTATAATATATGCGTATTATGTATTCATAAACATATTATAGCGGAAAGAGCGGACGAGAAGCTACTGCGAAAAAATATTGTAAAAATGGGTATCAAAGTAGTACAAATGGCTTCAGCACCACCGCCGCCTACACCCACACCTAGGTCGGAACAGCCAAAGGGATGGCGTCAAAAAGGACCACAAGCGACTTCGGAAAAGCCTTTTTTGCTCAGCGACGGCAAAGTAATCCTGGAGGCAAACCTAGACAAAGCCATTTATACACATGGTGATCCAATCCATGTGAACATAAGCGTGAAGAACACCAGCAAAAAAGCTGTCAGGCGAATAAAGGTTAAAAAAAATACAAATCTATATATATATATATATATAATAAAATAAATACCAATAATCTCATGTAAATGAATTTTATTTTCGTATAACCAATTTTTGATAATTATTTAAATTACAGTCAATTTTATCAATTTTCAGTTTTTCATAAAAACACATATATTCTATATCTATCCAACGAATAAATAAAATAATATATATAGTGTATACATGTAAACATCAATAATTATATAATCAAGTAAACGTATATTATTTAAAATAGATTTAAATTAAATACAAATATTTAGTTATTTTTTACTATACAAATACGGGCACAAATTAAACCATTTAAAACATTGTAAATGGTGATTACCAGATTTTTCAATTTAATTTTTCCCAAAAAAATATTCTCCACAAAAAAAAACGATCACAAAAAAATCTCCCAACAAATAATTGCCACATTTATAGAGAATCAGTTCCGTCCACTATCTTCTTTTAATTATTCAATGGTTTATTGTCCAAATGTTAAAGTTTAAAATTATAATCTTAAAATTAAACTATTGCTTAATCTAACTTTACCTAACTAAATATTATTCATACATATTTTGTGAATTGTTTAGGGGGAAAGCGTGTTTTTTATGATTTTAAATACAAATTGAGAAAACTATTTCGCAACCACTTATAGTATATATAATGTAAGATTAAAGACATATATAGCCTATAAAGGAAATACAATATGAAATGGGTATATTAACAGATATAATCTAGATCTAACGCCATATATTAGTGATTTTAGAGGGCCCCACATTGGACAACATCAGACCTGTACTGATCAATTAAACTGTACTAATAAAAAAAACAAATTTTTATATGAATTATTCAAAAGTTGTTTGTGTATATTTTTTTACAGAAATTGATTATAGCTGATAAGGGTTTTTATTAGTTATCAAGGAAAATTTTTTTTATTTTTTGCATTATTCGGTTCCAGGAATGAGACTAGGGAGGGTGTTAACCCCCCCCCTACAAATGAAGTTGGTTTTTTTGATTATTTGCCGGGTTTTTTTCTCTTAGTCAGCAAATTAATGACCCCCCATAAATATTTCTTAGGCTCGTCCCTATTTTGGTCACACTACTAACATGATATAATCAAATACTATAGATTATATAGAAAATACGGGAAACTCAATGTTAAAATGTTGTAAACAAAATTTCCTCCAAAATCAGTGTGATCAGACATAAAAATCGTATACGCGTAACTGTACACAATATAATTTTAAAATAATCAGGGCCTTCAATGCTGGTAAGTAGGTACTTCTAATATTTTTTTCATTGTAATTATTAACATAAAATTATGCCAAATTCTGAATAGTATCTAATATTCCACCATTTAAAATTTAGTAAATATTTACTATAAATGATGGATTTGTTTATAGGACGGTAGGTATTAATACAATTATTTGATACTGAGGTAAATATTATAAAGTAGCTAAAAAAAACTATCAAAAAAATGATATTTAACCGATTATTTGTCTTAATATCACATTTATAATAAGGAAAATTTATAGGTAAAATTTTGTGTTTAAACACTGATTTTGGAAGCGAATTGGTCTCGTATTTCGCTACGTCATGACTTTCTTGTATTGTCATCTATAGTATTTGATAATATCAAATATCATATATTACTATATTAGCCATTAGGTATATTATAATATAGTCGTATATAATGATATACGAATATATAATTATTATATATAAATATATATTATATATATATCGATAACTAACACTGATCTCAAAATATCTTTTTACAAACTATTTTCTATAAATGTTGTTATCATTATTATCATAATTCAGTTTCATGGTTAATTACGGTCTTCATTTAAACTATCTTCAGTGCTTCAGTTTTTTGTATAAATGTATATAAGTTTTAATATAATAATATATTAAATATATTCACTTTATCAATATACATAATTATTTATATTATTATTTTACCAAAAAGTATAATTTTTTTAAGATTTATGTATATTAAAAGGTTTATATTAAATTAATTTATTATGTACCTATACACTTTTCTTAAAAATACGTACAGCCTAATAATATTATATAGGTAGCACATATAGCAATGATATACTTATAAACATATTATTGCCTAGTATTTAAAAAGGAAATGAAGGGTAAAGTGAGTGTATGCTGTAAACGTTTACGCGATTTAACAGGCCCCGAAAATGTCATTGCTCAGGCCCGGCTTACAACCGAATGATTTAATCATTCATTACTAATCGTTATTTATTAGTTAGTTATTATTAGTTGACTACAAGTTTCTAGAAGATAAAACACCGATAATATTTTACGTAACCTAATTGAAAATTCAACAAAATTTTAAATCGGTTAATCAATATTGATTAAATGTCACGTATAGGTATTTATCGTCCAACACGTGGACGTGTGTATGTTCAGCAATGGTAAATTTAAGAACACTGTGGCATCGGAGGAATGCACCGACGTGCCGATACCCGGCAACGGCGGGTCACTCGAAAAGGAATACCTGCTATATCCAATCAAGGCGAGGACAAAAAATTGGATCGCACTAGAAGATTCGCTGGGGTCTACAGTCAACAAATCGGAAGGATCATTATCCAGTACCGTGGTGTGCGTGTCGCCCGAAGACAGAAACGTATTCGCCATTTACGTCACATACTACGTAAAAGTCAAACTCATAATAGGAGCCATGGGCGGTCAGATGTCACTCAAATTACCGTTTACATTAATGCACACGCCATCGAACACTTATCAAACCGGTAAATTATATTTTCATAGACTTATATATAAAAGACCACGCCTGCTCTTTTTTAACGGGACAATATACAGAATAGAAACTCTTTATATTCCCCTGCAAACCACCACCAACTTTTCTCCAAAACTACCTGTGAAAAAGCGTCTGCAACGTATATTTGGTTACTTTCGATGCATTTTTTCGATTTTTCAAAAATAGTTTTGAAACTCCAATACGTCATGTGTCCATCGGGCCATTTTTTCCATTTTAATAATATTATTTTACGTGCAAAATGTAGGTACCTACTTATTACATGAACAATTCGCGAATTTTTAATTGTAAATAATTAAATTATTACCGTTAATTTGAATATGAAAAATTAACTCCAATCGATGTACAATGAAGTTATTGATAAATTCAAATATTTGCACTTAGTTTCGTTCTACCTCAAAAATTACTTGTTTAGGGCAGTGGGTAAATGCAATATATATGTCACCACTGCATTATTTTACAAACACCAATGATTATTTACTACTCAAACAAAGATAAGTAATGCTAGTAGACAGCGAAAAACCTACACAACTCCTTAAAAAATCATATATATACAAGGGCTTCAAATATGTGTATATGATTGCCCTTAATAATATTCATGTCACTGGTGCAGTGGTGCAGTCAATTTTAATAGGTATAAATAGGAGAAGTCGTATTTAAAAAAGATCCCGTAAAATCTATATTGTGTGAAAAATCATTTTTAAAAATCAATGTGTCCGATACTTTACTATCGTTTTACTCATTTACCTTAATATTCTCATTGAAAATAATTACTCATTGCTCAATGATATTACACATAGGATGATGGTATTAAGTATGTAAATATGGGAAGGAAGACAAAAAACTTTAACAGTAAAAAAATATCAGTACTTATATTTTATTAAAATTTGAAAAACTTAATTTACTGTGTAATTTACTTATGTACGTGCGTACTTATCTGCGTGGGAACCAATTCGGCCACTATCTGGATAATAATAGATTCAAATTGGAAACCAATTTGAACACTGCGATTTAGACCCGAGAACCGATTCGGTATTAGCCGTATATACGAGTATTAATTATTTTTTTCAAAAATCTGAACTGAACATAAATATTAGCGCTCGATTCTCCGAAAAATTCTACCCTAAATTAAATTTTAATGTGTCACTATTTTTCATATTTTTGACACCACCTGGTCATAATTGTGCCAAAATGGTAAAAAATAGTGAATATTTTATTGTAGGTATATTATAATATAATAATAAAGTTATAAAGTTGTATATCGATTTGTATGAGAATTTTGCATAGATTTTCAAGGTACCTATAACGCTACAGAGCCGTAATAAAGGGAGGGGTCGAAAGGTGCCTACGCCCCAGGTGCAAGATTTGAAAGGACCCAAAATGACCCAAAAAAATCAATATTTGCTTTTAAAAATATTTAACTTTAAGGCGTCATAGAAGGGAGGAAAATAAAAATATTGAGATTTAAGTTCTGAATTTTGCAATTAAAAATAGGATCTATTTATAGCAATAATTTAAAGAACATTAATTAGGTGATCTAGATTTCGAGCAGCATCGTAGTAGTAGTTTTATTAATATTGTGTACAAATTTTAGGTATTTATCTAAAATATTAACCTTAAATATCACCGATATTATATCGATAAGCAATTATTTAAAAAGGAAAATTTGGATAGTTGTGAAATAGGTAGAGGTTAATAGTAAACACGAGAATATTTTGAATTTTTCCGATAAAATAATATATTTTATAAAATATTTAAAAAAATATCCTAAATCAATAAATAAATTAAAGAACAATTGGGTTGTTGACAAATTTCGGACGGCATTATATAATATACAAATTTTTAAATATAAATTTTAATATTCGTACAGAATTCAAAAACTTTGGATCGTGTACATTTTTTAACCGTGGTTATGGACAACTTTCTTAATGTAATTTACTAATTTCAAATCATAAACTTGAAAATTTAATTTAAAATGTATTTTTAATTTTTTAAAGGGTCAACTTTGGAGGGTCATAAATAGGAGGCAAATGCGAAAATCTGGTATATGAAATTTGGTATGAATATGGAATTTTTCCGTCAATAGAATATCAGCTGTAGAACGTTATTAAATAAATCCGAAGTCGATTACAATATTTTAATTTAAGTGCAGGAAGCCAACCTAAAATGGTTGGGAGAAAAAACGGAGAAGAAAAAGAAAATGTTAGATACTATACTGATCTTTTAAATTCTGAGAGGAATGAGGAAGCTAATTTTTTTCAGTGATGTTTTTAATTAATTTTTTCTTTATTTGGTGAATACATTTTTGACCAGAAGACTTGATTTAATCAGTGGAGTTGTATTTTGTACTTATTTACCGGTAACAAATTTGAATTTTAAAAACATTTTTGAAAACAAATTTGAAAAAGGAATTTACTGGTCATTTTTCGACTTTTATTTTCGTATAAAGCACGATACCTACCACTTGATATTATACTATTAATATAAACAAATATAACTTATTATTTATTTGATTATAACAAACCCTAATTTATTAAAATAATTTTTCAATTTAAACAAACGGGAGATTTTTCTAAAATCAAATTACCTACTCATATTAATATATAAATTACTAAATTAATAATCACGGTTTTTTATAAATAAGGAATAGGTAGATCGAGATATTTATTGAAGAAATCAGTTAAGAGGACGCTATATCCGCATTTTTGTCTATTTAACAGATAATATAGCAAAATCACTCTATTAAAATATTGGTTGAGAAATTTCACAGAATTATTCTGTCCGAGAATTTTTCGGATACTGCAGGTTATAGATTCTCAATGCTTCATTAAAAAAAAAGTAAAAATATCAAACATTCAATTGACTTTTAAAAAAATACAATAGGTATGTCAAAATGTTGGTATCTTTTTAAAAATATAAATTATTATTATTATACCTGTATACTGTCAATTATGACTTTAACAGTCTATAAAATATACAAAACCCTGGCGTATGCATCCTCCATAATGTTAAATGATTCTTATAATATTATATTTATTTATTATATTTATTTATTTATTTATATATTTTGATGTTTATATAGAATGCAAAGACGCTTCATGTGCATCCTTAGGATCTTGTCCTCTGGTGGATAGTAAAGAAGTTGCTATAACATTGGACGAACAATGCACTAATAATTTAGGACTCTGAGGATTAATCGAATCGGCCGATAATCGAGATATTCATTCGACACCAGCCACGGCCGATCAAAATTCCGAAGATCGTCACGAAGACAACCGGTTTAAATTTCAGAGAATTCTGTGTTGTTTTAACAATTACAGATAGTGATAACGGGTCCAAATATATATTTAATTATATATATATAATGTAATTGTTATTTTTTCAGATATTTTTTTTATACTAATTATAAGTAAAATAGTTTGTACATACCTACATGGCTACATGTTTATGTTAAAACTCAATTAACTCATGTTTGTATAAAGGGTAATAATAATGTTATTATATAATATTATGTGGTTTTAGCTATTCTAGTATACAACTAATCAAATTCCAAATTAGTCTAATAATATATTGACGATTTTGTAGGAAATATTGTTTTGTGGATGATATAATTAATTTGAATTATCAAATCTCCCAAAACTAAATAACATTGTACCTACCTATAATATTAATATCATCAGGCTGATTTCTTGCAGGGTAGAATATTTTTACAATTTAAAATCTGTTTAGTATTATTAGACAAGTCATATTCTAAATACCACAGAAGCTCAATAATCTATTAAATGCTTCAATATGATTTATTTTCAATCTACATATTTAACTAATATTATAAAAATCAATACGCATATTATAATCGATTACAGGACAACCTGTTTTGTAGTTGTAATAATTTCAACACATCGTTCTACTAAATCTACTGAATTCCAAAATTAGAGTATTAATTACTTAGATTATTAAAATATTGACTTCGAAAATTCAGAAAATATTTTACAAGTATTTACAATAAATTATACCTAGTACCTAAATAATAAATAGGGTGATTAAATTTAATTAAATGCATCCTTCAATCCTTGTGGTGAGGTAAAGGGAATTCTTTACAAATATTTGGACATATTTAATGAAATACTTTGTATATTGAATACACATAGCTTGTAGATACCAAAAAAAATTTTATTATAATTTAAAAATCCAGCCTTTAGCTGCATAAAATAATGAAGATAAGGGAAGTCGTAAAAGCTGAGAGTCGATAGTCTAATCTGTCGACATCCACTAAACATTTTTAGACATAATAACAAGTTCAGAATATCGTGACATTCGTTTTCAAGATCCCATTCACTCGTTCCCTTTATCCATCCAAGGAAGTTGCCTAATCATAGTATAGGAAGAGTTTCAAAGAAATTCCTTAAAACGGAAAATGTATTTTTCAAGATTCCTTTTGACTCTTTAAAAAATTGTCAGTCTTGTTTCATTTAGCCTACAAAAAAAATCTACCACTTTGGCCTGGATTGATTCATCAGAAAATAATTTTATGGAAATCCCTTAAGAGAGATTTTAGAAGCTAGTTGCAGAGTGTACCTCTCACCAAACCCTAAACTAAAATTTATTCCGTTAGAACTGTGTTTCCATCACCAATCACCAAAAGTCTTTGTGTTATAGCGAATTTCAAATTATTCTAATTTCAACTTTATTAATTTATGATTTATAGAAGAATCAAGGTAGAATCGTTTCATAAAAAAAAATCATTTAATAATTGTATGTTCAAATATAGTAGTTACAAATATTTATAATTCAAAAAATGAATAGTACTCCAAATAAATTACCGCTTCCAAGAATTTAAGTTATTACTAGGTACTTTTAATTATCCTTTATGTACCTATATTATGTATAATGTAGGTACATTATAATTGACATTGTATACCTTCCCTAGGATTCTACAAATAACTCTCTAAAACTATATTCAAATTAATGTGAAGAAACTCATACAATCAAATACAACACTGTGACATTTTTTAAAGTTTAATATGTTGCTAAGAATTTATTTAATAAAAAGAAATACCTATGACGAAAAAAATGTGGAAAATTTTTTAATGTTTTAATGAAATAATAAATTAAGTTTTTCTATTCGGTTTTCTATAATGTAAATGTTTTAATTGCGATCAATAGATGTAAGAATAAAGTTTTAGAACATAATATAAGAAAATGTATTTGAGGAATAAGTAGGTAATTTTTCTCCAAAAATTGTTATTAATGTAGTTAATATTAAAATAGTGATGTTAAAATAATTATGTAATTTTAATAATATACACTAGATTTCAACAAAAACTATAATGTAGTATAGTCTAAACAGCATATGGATACCTAAAGAGGAAATTTCTCATGCATGATTTATAATTAATTATAGGTTTAACTATAGTGATATTTATTAAATATGAATTAAATTTAAATTAACAATCTCAAAACAATTTTCAATATTAATAATTGTAATGTTACCAAAATGTAAATAGATAAATAGAATTGTTGATGTTTATCATTGTTGAATTTAGACATACTGTAAAATTTACATTAAACAATAATTATAAAGCATAAGATTATTGGGTTAAAAAATGATCATTTTTGTGTTGACATTTTACACAAAAAATTTATTACAATGAAAATGTCTATAAGTATACATAGACATTTATTTACAAATAACTAAATACAATTACAATGAAAGTATCTATAAGTTTACATAGACATATATTTACAAATAACTAAATACATTTTGAAATAGTTTTATATAACAAACAAGTTTAGTAAATTTATTCATATAATTATTATTTAAACCAATGTACATATCGAAATATTTTATACATATTATATGCTATGTAAGTGTGCATTTTTAACGGCATTATCAAAAGGTCAAGTCTCAGAAGTTCTGATAAAGCATTTCAAACTCATATAAAATAGAAGATCATGAGAATACAAACAATTAGATAAATTAAGAAACCCATTACTGTTTAACAGTATAAATTATTCCATTGCAAAACATTTATTATGATTGATATTATTTTAATTTCTAATAGCATATTAATTTGTAAAACATGATTTTTATTTGAAAATATGTTCAAAATGTAATAAAAATTTGTTATTATAAAATCTATATAGCAACACCCATGAACATTATAATAATTAAATGTATTACTTAATTTGAAAAATAGACATTCACATAAAACAAAAATAATAAAATAATAGAAACAAAACATGTGAATTAATAATCCTTCCAGGTATTAACTATTATATTTTGTTTTAACAATACATATACCCACTAAAGATTAAACCTAGAAAATATTTTAACATTCGTTTTATTTATAAACAAAAAATATTGTGCAATAGGTATAAATATTTAAAAATAAATATTTTTGCATACACTATTAAATTTGTATTGTATTATTTTCTCAGTGTTTACAAATTGGTTTTAATATCAAGTTACAAATTAGATATAATTAGAATTACCAAACAACTAATTACTTATAGTAAATTAAATGAATGTATCATTTTAAATTCTGAAAAATAAGTTACTTATATATTCAACCGTTGGTAATGTAAAAACTTGGAGTACAGAATACTCGGCAGAATATACATTGCCAAGCAGGAACTCAGATAGATACATTTTAAATAGGGTTGTGATTTGTAACTATGAATTGTAAAACCTGTGTGCACTACATAAACTGTGCCGTTACAGTCATTTTTAAGTTTTTAATTTAGTCATTGTTTAGTCTATAAGTAGTACTAAGAACAATATTGTCTGACCAAAACTGAACAAAAATTGGTCTGTCACCTGAGGTTACACTTACAAAGACAGAGTATAGATAGGATCTAAAATTTAAGCAATTATAACTCAATATAATGTCTTATATTCTTTTTGACAACTAATAACAACTAAATCTTTTAATCATTAAAAAACAGGTCAAAAACTTAACAAACAACTATGGTACTAATTGTTATAACTTTCTGGTATTATTATAGGTATAACCACGCGGTTCATCTTGACCACTTTCAACCATTATATTTTTTAAATTTCAGGAGTTCGACAATTAACTTGTAATATATATCGAAGCCCTATCATCCACATTCAGTTGTTGTTGTATATTTTTCTTGACTGGTGGAACCCGCAGAGGAGGTAGACGCATAGCTACAAACTTGTATTCTTGTATGACCCCTAACGGCCCTAATGTGTGACGTCAGTCAGTGGTTAAGATGAACCGCAAGGGTTTTACACATTATTTTAGTAATTTTTATAGCAATAAATAAAATTTAATTTAATCTAAATTATGAAAACGCTACATTTAAAGCACAATTAAAGTAAAATACCTAAATAACATATCAAAATATTAGGTATATTATTATTATTATTATTTTTTTTTTTATGATAAAACATAAATAGGAAACAAAATAAAATATGAATTGTTTTTACATTTTGTATGCAAGTATTTCGGAATTTCCTACATTTATTTTACATATATTTAATTTGTTTTAAACTAATTATATATTAATAGGTAAGTTTTGGCATAAAGACCAAGAACAACCTGGTTGCAATATTCAGCAACTTTACTATTTTAGCGCGATTAGTTACACAAATTGTTTACTTACCTTTGCTATTTCAACAACTTGGTACCCCTAATTTACAAACTATCGAAATAGGTATTTGATATGTTTATTCATAAGATCAAATAGTGATAAGACTTAAAATTAATTAAAATAGGAATAGTTTTAATATAGTTTCTTCTTTATTGATTTCTACCTACTGAAAGATTGTTTAATTGTAAACATTTAATTTAAATTTGATCACAAATTATAAAATTGGTTATAAGAATAGCTAATAGATCATTTGAGTTTGAAATACTCATATTCACACATTTAATAAATATACATATAAATATATATATATATTAATTTATTTATTTATTTATATATTATTATAATTTAAAAATAGTCCTGTGTTGGTACTTTTTTTCTTGTTGTGTAATCACATGCCAATCAAATATTTTATTATATTTTGTAATAAACATACTCATAAATTTCCATAATTGTGGCTTTCTGAATAAATGCATCTGAGCAAAATTAAATAGAAGTTAAACTGTGTATTCACCAGATTAAAAATATTTAATAATTAAAAATAAATTAATACACAGCATTTTATAAAGACTTGAAATTAATAAAAAATTGTTTTAACTCTGAAATATTTTTAAAATAAAAATCGAATTATCTAGTATTATATTAGTTTAACACTTTTAATTTATGGAAATACGGACACCATTTTAGTGTTTGAAAAATCTATGGGTTGCATTCTCTTAAAAGCAAACAATTTTCAATGAAAAACTTTTTTTTTGCTTATTATGTATATTATACAAGAAATTAAAATTTTTTAGGACTTTGGGGGAAGGGCCATGGCCCTCTGGGCCACCATTAAGTCGCCACTGCAAAAATCATAAAAATATCGTAAAGATAAACCAAAAAAATAAATTATAGATAAAAACATTATCTAGTCCCCTACAAAACCTTTTTTTCAATATTTCATTTTTTATAAGATTTAGGTATATTTGTTTAAAAATTTTTTTGAAAAGTTAGTTTTTTAATAACTTATAAAACATCTTTAAATACACATATTACAAAACGGATATGTAGGGCATTAGATAATGTTATTTTTAATCATTTATTTTTTGTTTTATCATTCTACGATGTTTTTAAGTTTTTATAAATGTGAAATGCTAAAGTAATATTTTCATTATAAACATCCACAACAAAAAATGATATAGTAATTGGAGTCATTGAACCAATTATTATTCATTTTTAAAATGCATATAAACAATTTTCAATTGTTAAATTTTCATTTTTCTTAATATTTTCCAAAAATTGCCTATATAGAACCCCTTAAAATATGCAGCGCTGACATCCTTTCTCCTCCTAATCATCCTATGCAAACAACTAAGAATGAAAATTGTATTGATGTAAAAAAGGTGTATTCATCCAACTGGAGCTTATAGCTACAATAATTTTTGTTTTTATTTTTAAAACTAATTAAATAGCAGGTACTATACTATACTATATAATTAATATTTTGTAGTAGTTACATACATACTTTAGAGCATTTATTTGTATTTTAATAATTATTTGGAATATAAGTAATACAAGAATCAAAAAATGTTAGTAGGTACCTACATAAGATGGTAAATATATATTTAACAATAATTTATAAATTCCCTAACATATTTTGATAGTTTTATATGTATTTATAACCCGCAAGGTTCATCTTGACTATTGGCTGACTCACACCTTAGGGGTTAGAAAACTTATACATACAAAAATACAAGTTTGAAGCCACGCATCCATATCCTCTACGGGTTCCGCCGTTCTAGAAAAATATATAATAACAACTGAATGCGGGCAACGGAGCTTGAATATATACTACAAGCATATTGTCGAACCCCTGAAATTTTAAAAATGTAACGGTCGAAAGTGGTCAAGATGAACTTATATTATACCTACATCATAATTCATAAAGAATCAAATTGTATTCTACTAATTATTATTACTAAAATGTAATAAGTACTTACCATGATATTCAAAATCACGACCTCCCCGTACAACATATTTTGATTGATTTAAAGAGTCGTTTTGATCTGCAATCTTAACCAAGATGTACTTGTAACGACCTCTGTTGTCAATGCTTACATCTGGAATTTTTTCTAATGCTGAAGAAGATGACATTGTGTGTATTACCTGAAAAATACATGAAATAACTTAAAAGAATGCCACAAATGTGTTATTTTACCATAAAAAAACTATTTTACGAAAAAAAATTGTTCTTTGTGTAAAACAGTTTTGTTAACAAATATTGTGATTACACAATAAAAAATGATACCGACACGGACCTATTTTTAAATTACTTTTAAAATGTACCTATGTAAATATTTTTAAATTATTAAATTTATATTTTTCTTAAAATGTCATAAAATTGGCCTATACAGAACTTCTTAAAATTATTCCATGTGTGGGATATCTTCTTGAAAACAAATAAATACCTATTACAATCTAGTCTAAATCAAATATATAATAAAAATAAAAAAAAAAAAAAAAAGAAACCACCGAGTGGGTAGGTACTTAAAATAATTTAAATAGGTATTACCTATATAATTTATTGATGGGTTAAGCAATTATTATACATTCATTAAACTTAACACTAATACTTAAATTAATTACAATATGTTAGAAATTATTGATAAATACAATTTTTCTAGGTTTTGATAATGGAACAACATGAAAATAAAATAAATTGTAGACATTACATATTATACTAAGAATACGGTATTCCGGACTATTTTTGACATAGTTGGTTCTAGCAAATGAAATATCGAAAAGTGTTTTATGTCTTAAGTTAAGCGATAGTTTTTTAAATTTTAATTGTACAAGAAAATCTGGCATTCGGATATATGGGATGAATTTTGTGTTCTAATAATAATATGTATATATTCAATAACAAACATTAAAGGCTATTTTGTCAATTAATTAATAATTTTGAATTGAGATAATTCAGGGTCCACTAGCAAATCTAGGAGTCGATTTTAGGGAGGGGCAATTTCAAAAATTGATAAAAATAAGCAAAAAAAAAAAAAAAGATTAAACTTCTGATACCTATACCTAATACATCAGAATATATTATATTATAAAAACCTCTCATGGCTTTTTTGGGAGGAAAATCCCCCCCCTCATGGATTAGCCACTACAGGGACCCTAGTTAGATTTTATAACGTAATTCGTATAATATAAAATGAATTTTCGAAATATTTGGGTTTTGCAAATAATATAAAGCGGTCGTGGTAAGCTTATTACATTGGCTTCCATCTGACTCCCAAGACTTCTACTAAACGTACAAGATTTCTGACCAACTTCCAAATATTTGTAGTTTTGTACTTACTTCCTACTATGAATAAACATGTGCACTCGTCCGAGTATACTATAAAATAGGTAGATATTTACTATATGCATAACAATAATATTACGCAAACGGCCTATGTCCAAATTATGGCGCGCTATGAATACTTTACAGACCCCGGTGCACAGCACTCCTCAAATCCACCCCTGAACCAACACATACCATGAAAAGTTAAAAACAAATACTTTAGTTTCAATTTTTTAGGGCCTCCTAAAATTCAAAATCCAGCAATACTGCAATGACTCATACGGCTAAATAAAACGTAACTATACACATTTTATATCAAATCTAATAAAGTAGATCGAAAACCATTTACCTTGAAAAATTTTCCTGTTGAAAATGTTGATATTCTTTTGATAATCATAAACTTTAAACTTCCATAAAGTCGTAACGAACTACCGAAGTAAAAGTATAGGTAAACCGGTAAATACAAAAATACCAACTGAAAATAACAATTTAAGATAACAGTAATCACTAATCAGTCGTAATAGACATAGATAATATATATTATCTATATCATGACAAAATAGATAGGTATGTCAGCAACATTGTGATACGCACATCTCTGTGAAGTATCCCTACTTTTTACCGTGTATTAAGTTCTCCGTCTCTCATTGGTTACAATAGGAATTCTATCGAGCA
>JAIPRL010004492.1:0-37713 GCA_025469235.1 Pemphigus obesinymphae | reverse complement strand
ATCATTGCTTTCAAATTCAATACATCCACCAAAAGTACCCTGCCCAGTAGCGAAGTGCATCCACCAATACTGACACCCGACGAGCGAAGTGCTTCCACAACCTACTGACCGGCTTTTTTTATTTTTTATTTTAATCAATATATCAAAAAACGGGCAATAGGGTCCTATATAATATTATTAGCTAGCTAATTTGTTTTTTGTTTCATCTTTATCAAGTTGATAAAAAAAAAAAAAAAAATAGATATATTTATACGTAAACTTTTGCAAATATCATGATAAAACACCAATAAAATGATATTGACACAAGACTATTTTCAAATTATACATTTATAATATATTATATTGAATTATTAATTCAAATATACATCGTATGGAATGTAGTTTTTTTTTTTATTATTAAGTAATCTACTATGAAAATTAAAAATTACCAGCTAAAACCAATTTTCTATCCATTTTATACAGAGTTCAAAACTCCTATAGGTACTCGACTCCTTATGGTCAAAGAGTTGCTCACAGGAAAAAAAAGAACCATCATTGTAATAAAATCCATAGCTTCCTCGCTCCGTTTAGGTCTAAAACGTCAATATGTAAATGTGTGTATAGTATATACGTCGTTTGAGTATATGTATCAATGTAGTATGAAATGTAGTGAGTAAAATATGTTCTCGTTCCGAAAGATAACGTATAACATGGTTTTTGCCATTTTTCGTTTTAGTATACGTATTGTAATCCGACTACACTGATGTTATTATAATTTATCGTACTAACCGGAGTACGACGGGAATGGATGAATATTAGGTATGTATAAGAAATGCAATTTCAGATAAATGGTAGAGTCGATTATCTTCACTATTTTTATTCCTGTGCTATTACACGGATGTAATTTCGAATAAGGATAAAATATAAACTTTTAAAAGATTAACTACACTGATATAATATTACACAGTATATTGTTTAACATTTAGGCGAACATGTCACAGGACATAACATATTCATAGTTCTTTTCTTATATGACAACAAGTGTAAATGCTAAATCTTTGAGCTACACCGTGTCGGCTTTTTCATTAAATATATGAATATCTCGCAGATTCGGTTTTCATACCGTTGTCATATATAAGAAAAATCTGTGAAGGTGTGGCCGTCCATCACACAGCTCAATCAAAAATATATTTATGCGCAAAACCAAATTTTACCACTCCTAAAATAACAATACTTTTTTTGTACCCTACAAAAAAGTTCTAGAATTTTCCGACAAACTAACAAATTACTGACTACATAAACAAAAAAATAAGGTCATCAAGTTTTAATTACATTAAAAAATATTTTAATTGAGGATCACTTTTATAAAAATAACGTCCTTACGAAAGTGCCACTCTAGCATCGTACTTAGCTCGCCTATATCTTGAGCCGGCCTCGCCATCACATCATTAAAGTTTTTACACTAAGTATATTATAATGGTAAAAATCTAAATCTATGAAATATCCGGCAATACCATCACAACTCTTATATAGCGCCGTATTTAGAGCTAGAAAACTATTCTATAATCTTAAGAATCATGCGAAAATGGACCTAAATTGTCGTTTAAGGTCCATCGTTTCGCAAACAGGCTGAACTTGTGAACACATATGTGTTTATGATGTAAATATAACATAATAAATTTTACGAAGTAAAATTTTCATTACATTTTTTTTTTCATGTATATACATTTTACAAGATTTTTGCTTCGTAATATTAAAAGTAGATTTAACAGGAATAGAAAAAACACATTTGCTACAAATTCACAATCCTTCTAATTAAGATATAAATCATTTACAATTTTAATAAATATTAATAATTACGAATCGTTTTATTTAGTTTTAAGTTTTAATTATACAATTTTAAATATATGCACGCTAATTAGTATAACATACAATTATGTTTTTCAAGAAATTCCAGATAAAATGGTTTAATATAAAGGAAAATGTTTAAAAATGAGAAAATAACAAACGAATGTATCGAATGGTTACTATATAGGTATTACTGAAATAATATAATATCAAATATATATATATATATATATATATATTGTATATAATGTCATGAAATTTAAAACAACTATTTTAATATTTATATAAATTACACTGGCTCCTCTCATAATCGTTTAATCGGAAGAAATAATATGTATCATTGTGTTCAAATTCAAATGTATCCATCACCTGGACGGCATAATATCGTATCCTGCGAGCGAAGTTTTAGTTTTTCTAAACTTGAGTTCAGACATCTTATATCCTCGTTATGTTCATCCGCCTGTTCGTATAGTTACTATAGTACATATAGTTACGATTGTTGATTCAGTTACTACTGGAAGACAGATATTATTCGTTTTACACAGTTTTCATTGCATATTTACGAAGAAAATTGTTGATTTTATTCGTTTGATATTTTTAGATTACTATCTTGCGTATATAAATTATAGGTATGGTGTCCTATAAAAAAAAAAAAAAATTCAATTATGAAATTTACTTCGTTTAAAAATGCCTTGTTTAATCGCAGACAAGTTTTTAAAATAAAGTAATAATAATAACATACACTGTTCTTTTTCCCTTTGACGGTTATGGATAATTATTTCAAACGTGTTTTCCAATTGACCGAGGGGTGGAAATTATTTATGGCCCGGAAAAACGTTGCGTACGTATTACGTATATATAATAAAACTTTTCACGCGAACTCATCAAATTTGTAGCCCTGCTGAAAGTTCTCCCCCAATAAGATGGACACGGAGGGGTGTCAATTGACCGGACACCTGCGTACAGATATTTATACAGCTGAATATCAATAAAGGAACGAGAGATATTTTATTACTCCCTCTTTTTTTTGTCTGTGAGGGTGGGGGGACGTTCTTTGTCATCGTCCGTTTTTTATTTTTACTTTTTACGGTTGTCCGTTAACCTCGCTTGGCGTCCATATATTACGGGTATATAAAATATTATGAATTTGCCAAATATTTCAAAAAAATAAAATAAAAATTAATATCACTGGACAAAGCGTTCATTATCCGGCGAATACGTTTAAACGTTTTGTACCGCACATAGTTATCCTGCGAAAGGTCAGAAGCGACTAAATACCTATGTCCTCGGTCCTTATATATACTTACTACGTCATTCTTACACGGTGACCATTCGAAGGTGGTTTGGTAGACCATAAATATAATGATAAAATATCGTAATAATTGGAAAATATTGCATTAGCCGACATCATAGTTAGGTATTATCACGAACAGTTTTTTTTTCTTTCATTTTTGATATGTTTACGTACATTTGTATGGAAATAATGATTTTATTTTGCCTATATTAACTATGTAGAGACATAATAATACTTCACAATATAGTATACATACGAATAATTATTGTTTCGTTAGTTTTATTTGATTTTTGTGAAATGATCCTGCATGACAAAACAAAAGGTAGAGGCGCTCAATTTACATACTTTATCCTATTGTGAGACCCCCTACACGCTAAAAATACTTAGAGTGAAAGTTAGGATAAATAACATCCGTGTTTAGTGTATCCGTTAGTGGGAGAGTTTCGAGAGTAAATCAACAAAAGTTAAGGTATATGTGGAGTGTAGCATTGAAAGAACTTGGATTCAAAACTATATACGGAATATATATATATATTATACTAAGGCTTTCGTAAAGTACGGAAAACCATTTTAAAGCCAGTAAATAAATAATTACATTAAATTATGTAACGTAACAAGTCTTTTGGATAGAAGATTATGAATAAAATGATCGAGAGGGAATAGTGCGTCGTTCAGTCCATCGGTTTCATTACGTAATTAATTGTGGTTGATAACGTTGCTATGTGTCACAACGTCATTAGTCCGAACTGTAAAGTATATAATAATAGTAATAGATCATCCTAATCTATCTGTCCGTATCACGCTATTTTATTTTTGCTTATGCACACTTATTATATCAGTACATACTGCTATTATTGTAATGGAAATTTTGTTTTTTCGGCGCTGGTGCGTTTTTTTTTTTTTTTTGTTAAAAAAGAACAAAACAGTCAATGTCTAATGTATCATAAAGTGAACAATTGTAAATAAATAATAAAAATATTATGGTGAATCATGAATCATCATAATATCAATGGCCCGAAGAACCATGATGGCGGGTTAAAATCTGCGTTCTGCGGACAGGGCCGCGGTCACGTGTATCTGTTGGCACCACGTGGTGGACCAAATCAACGATGAATCATGTACCGAAAAAAATAAACACCTACCGGGGAATTAAGCGAAGATGCCATTTTAAGATAACCGAAGACGACTACCAATAACGGAGACATGCCTAACTACTCCAGTGTTCTTATTGTGCGAGACACCATATTTTTTTTTTACATTTGGTGTTACCTATATTGTTATTATTGTGTTTTGTGTATTATTTCCATATACATTTATTTTTCTTACTACCTATCTAAACCATTTTTTTTGTTCATTATATCTAGTTGTTTTTTTTAAATTTATATTATCCATTTTGTTAACATTTCTCTTATCAATTCTATGCTAACCTTTACTTTCATAATTTAAAAATCCTATAATCTCCTTCACCAGTATGGTGTTTTCCGGGTTATAGGTTGGCGACCAGTACAAATATAGAGGTACCAGTAATGGGGGGAACATTACAATTGGAATAGAAAAATACGAATACGTAATGATAAATATACAAACTTACGTATATATGTGGCTAATGTTACACTTTAATAGAAATTATTACAGTAAAGATACGATAATCCGGTAATAATAATTGTTAAATGTACCTACTAAATATGAGATGCTTTAGAAAGTTGTGTTTTTGTATGTAGAGGAAAACTAAAAACGATTCGATGAGCTGAAATAAATAGGTATTAGAATAGAGCGTTACAATAACACGTATAAATTACCTGAAAATAATATAGTGGCATTAGGTTTGACCCAAATGTAACGGCGAAAGAAAAATACGTTGCCAATACGTATTACGGTTATTCGAGAAGATAATAATACCAAGTAAAAAAAGCTGGAGAAAATGAATAGCAATAATGTGTAGGAGAGTTTGTATGGAACGTTTTTATTATGGAGATTAAGGACAAAGAAATAGACGGAGAAAACAGTATGCTGAATATGAAATTTGATGCTGGTTGTATTTTTATATTCATTTACGTCATGTTTTGGTCTGTCGGGTTTTATTACGCTGCGATTATATTATATTGAAGATAGTCTTACGGTGATTACTTGTAATCGAGTTTTAATCGTTTCTATTCGATTACATTATTATTTTTTAATGTAAAAAAAAAAATTCAATTTAAATAATATATTACATTACCGTGACCCTTTGACGTCCGGTACGAATATGAAATATACGAATAGAATAATTACCTCAAAGGCCTACTTATGTCTAACTATTAGGTATACGTACGTTTTAATATTCATTATATTTTTTGTGTCTATATTAATGTCATATTATATTACACATTTTAAATAAAAATTAATTAAATGTCTTTCTGGCGGCCCTTCATAGGAGCCTAAAATCCTGGAGCAGACCCGTCGATAGCGGTCGAATGACACAAACAAGCCCGGCAACGCAGCCCTCTGGAGTGTTTGTATCGTAATATTTCGATTTTTAAATGGGCTTATCCCACCTGGTATCCAAATTGCGTCCATATTTTTGGAAGAATGAAGTACCTAAGTACATTTCCTAGATACCTCATTACTTGCAAATACTGATAAAATATTTACAAAACTCATTATCATTATTCCATAAATATCTATATTCTCTCCCTTAACACGAGTTTCAAATGCGCCACATGATTTGTGATGATCTTTAATAAAACCCATTATTTTTAAATATACATCATTTTACGTTTGACATTGCTACGAATAAAATGTATTCAATAAATTGTGTTCGAATTTCGGATTTAGGTTTTGCTCTTACAGGAAACTTGACTATAAACTTCGATAGAGATGCTACAATAAAAGAAAATTTGAAAGTTAAATATTTTTTTCAACTATATACATTCATATACATTATTTTATACATACGTACGCACACACGCATACATACATAATAAATATATATATTTATACCCATACCATCAATTTAAGTGACGTTGAACCGTAAGTAATACCTCCAGTAAGAAAACTCTTTTTATTTTTATCTTTTATTTGTTTTTGGAACCCTTTGTGGACTTTTGGTTTATCCGACTCGGAAAGTGAGGCTTACTTTCATCTTTTTCATTCGACTTCACCAAGATTACGCTCAATATAAGCACACGAGTCCGTAGTGAAAATATGTATGGAAAAAAAAAAAAAAAAAACGTCACGATTATTATTACGACTGACGGTCATATTAGCTATTTTTCTAGTATTATCCGAACCATTTTTTATTTTAAAATTGATTACCAGCAAACTGATTGTGTTGATAACGCGTCTCGGTCGGTGGTCCGAGTTTTACCGGAATAGAGCTCACACCCAACCTGCAACAATATTTCGGGTTGAACGCGATACTATCGGACGTGGTTAGCGTGGATGACGAATGTATAGTGTTATGCACACAGAAGGTCACGAGCAAAGAGTGCAGGGGACGACAAACAGCATCCGTTCGATGACGATAGTCGTACACGAAATAAATATCTGAAAACCATTCCGCCGAAGTACACCGGAGAAGCCAGAAAAGTTTGTTTAAAAATTAGTAGAAAAAAAATCATTTAGTTCCAAATTTTACACAAACATCAATAAATAAATAATTCCGAAACAAAAGTCGATGACCAAAAAAAAAGAAAATAACTAAATAATAATAATAATAAAGTATCTGCAGGTGGTGCAAAAATCCTAAATACAGCCCTATATATGTACTGTGCCTTGAACTTACATGAAAATAGAGATATTTATAAAATTGGTTCGCCGGTGCCACATATTAATGCCTAATATCCATATCGTTTCCTTAAAAATATTTAAATAACCTTATAGTCAAATATTGGTTCCACAGAGGATAGAGTACTAAAAATTAAACGCAAAACTTATGATATTAATACTGATAACACTGAGTTTATAATGACATGTATTTATAAAAATATTTTTTTTGCAAAATGTGATAATATTGTTGACACTCGTTTTTGACACCGGTACGAAAATTGTTACTAGGATTTGAAAATTATCTTGAATTTTTTGATTGAATCACGTTCCGATCTGAAAATCAACTATATAATGTGTAGTACATATATATTGTTACATTATAAATATAAATAATGTAACGTATTTAACATAATATTCTATGTTCCAAATTGGTAAAATTTGGGTTTAGATTTAGCAAAGAAATGAGCCAGTGTAATTTCAATTATTCGTAGAAATAAAAATATTATATAAAATTTCCATAATACTATATAATATTTTAAAATACTTTTTATTATATTTTTCATTACATTTAATTATACCATATAATGAATGGTCGTATGGGAAATATTTTAGCTTAATATTACAGGCCGTTTATAGGGCTCCCACAAAATAGAAGCTCACTTCAAAATATAAAATTCATAAAAATCCAACCATAAACATTATAAACGTAGATATATGTATATAAATCGTTAATTATCTAAAACGAAAATAATTTCACTATATATATAAATAAATAATTCTACAAGTAACTCAACACCAAAATAAAATTTCACTATTTGCAACCAAAAAATTCGAATAATATTTTTGTAATTTATTCACTGAACCAAATATCATTGGTAGAATTACCACATGCAATAATCAACTTTTAACAAACGGATATTTGTTGAAATCATAAAATTTGTATTACTTTAATGTACATATTGTTAAATTAATAAAAAATATGTTAACAATAAAAAATTCATTTTGTAAATTTCACAAAATATGTAAGTTATAATTTAATATAAAAATAGTTTGTAAAATTCTACGAAAAAGAAAGAAAGAAATCAGCACAAAATATCTGTTCATTTAAATTAATTTGTATTCAATTAGAAAATTTTACCCAAGACGTTGGTAAAAGATATTATTATTAAATCAATAATACGTTTTGTTATTTTACTGTTAAATTAACAAATATTCGAGTTCTAAATCGACAAACATTTTATTGGACGTATATTAACGACCAAATTAATAAATTAACCTATATTTTTTTATTGAAATCACAGTTATATTATTGGTTCAGTGTTATAAAAATATATGTCCATAATATATTATATAATTTGTTTTGAACGTGTAAAAACAAATGTCGAATAAACTGTTATGGTGATTTTTTTTTGTTTTATTAATCTCCAAAATCAGAGAAATCTTTCTACCACAAAGCATAATAAAGCTGATAAGATAAATGGTCCAAATTTTTTTCCAAAAATGATTTATCACGCCAGTTATACTAATTGAATACGTATGATTAAAATATTAAAAATTAATTCAGCACCGAAAGGGCAAAATATAATGTCTAATTCATCCTCTGCCATTCCTTATTTTAGAACGTTGTCTGTTTTGGTTAGCGGTAGGTATATATATATATATATATATAGATATATATATATAGTTAATAATGACTATACTGTCAATATTATATGATTTCCCGAGGAAATTAGCTATTGTTATTGATATCTACAGAATAAGAGGGTGGTGTATATTAATCATGACCGATTTTCATATTTGCCCGTAACTTGTATATTTAGCATACAAAACACAATATATTATATTATACACATCGAATATTTATTTGAATATAAATGTAAACAAAATATTCTTATACTCGAATTTTGACATATTATATCAGTTGTAGTGCCTAATAATGTAACGTCGATCAATATTAAGAAACTACTCGACATTATATGTACATTATACTTGTATATAATTTCAACAAACGTATTTTCGAATCGTTCAATGTACATAATATAGAATATTATATATATATATATATATATTTTTGTTTTAACTTATAAGCGTTAAACATATTTTCAGTTTATTATATTATATTCGTTTACTATTATTTCGGAAAAATGTCAATTTACACATTATTGTTAGGTACCTACCGTGAAACGAGTATTTAAAAAGCATATTCAAACCTGATTACACTAACTATTATCACTATAATATTTTATATATATATATACTCGTCGCGTATTCGAAAAGTAAATTTTTCGAAAATTAAAATATTTCCATAACATTTTCAACATGTAAAATTATTTTGCATTCCACGAAAATATCGGAAATTCAATTTACCCAAATCCTGGTATTCGTTTTATTTAAACTGTTTAATTTTGTGTACGTTTTCATCGCCCAACCGAATTCGTCAATGTATATAAGTATACGTATATATACCATTGTAGATAATATTCCGTAAAATTTCGACAATATTACGAATAATACAGCAGTAAATATTATTTTCAAACTCTTAAATTTGCATCACATTAAATAGGTAGTGTAGTATTTACCTATATAATATAAAATATATATTTTAAACCTGGCATTCTATTCATATCTATATTTCGTTGATTTATATTTTGTACACGGGTCTCATCATTTTTTATTTTTCGTAATCATTATTTTTTTTTTTTTTTTTTCATAAATTCGAAATAGTCGTCTTCGCTGAAGTGCTATATATTATACACTGTAAAATAGAATTACCAAATAACTCGGTTTATTTTATTTTGCGTTAAAAAAAAAAAAAAAAACTTTTATACAAAATAAAACACTCTTATTCCTAATGTTCTCGTATTATATAGTTTAAAAATGGTTATCTGAAAAATATTTTCAAATGCTTTTAAGGACTAAAATAAACATAATTTATGTTTCATAAAAGAAACCATTATACGGCGGCATCGAGCTGTTTCGAACGACTCATGTATCATGAAAAAGTAATCGAATCGAAAGACCTGTCCAAAATAAAACTACTTATCGTACTTAAAGTCAGTTGAACAAAAATGGAATAGTCTGGTAAAGAAATCAATAATAAAACCACCACACATGCTATACGTACATGTACGTGGATAATTAATTTTTAGCGCCCTAAACGTATATTTAACATCTGCAGTACTCTCGTCGTATATTCATTTCCACATTTAAATCTTGGCGTGTTACACGAGATTTTACTTTTAAATATTATAACGACCACTTGATTGTACACTGATATTACAAGACGTATATTATTTTAGAACATTAGAATATTCAAGAGTAGGTAAATGGAATTATAAGTGCACTTTATAGAAACAGCGTACAAAAATAAACTATTGTAAAAAAAAAAAAAAAGAAAAAAATGATTTATAGTATGCCCGATACAAAATCTTGAATATAAAGTGAATACTGGTAAAAAATGATATTTATTTCTTTTTACATTTATAGTTTTAGTTTAAAACAAATCAATTCGATAAAGCACTATAATATATACAATACGAGTATATATCATCGCGTTACCGCATGTTTTATTGCCTGTATTGTATTTAACCAATCGTCGTGTAAAAATGATCATATTTTTCGCTGGACCCATTGTAATCCTCAATACGGCGGCGTAATGTCCATTGAAAAATTAATTTGTTCTGTAAATAATAAATACTCCCTTACACTGAACAAAATATATCTATGGTTTCAATAGAAATATAGATTAAGTTAGTAATATGATTGTTAATATACGTCCATCCAATAAAATATTTGTTAATTTAACAGTAAAATAATAAAACGTATTATTGATTTAACAATATATTTTATCAATGTATTGGGTAAAATTATCTAATTGAATACAAATGTATTTGAATTAACAAATATTTTGTGTTTCTTTCTTTCTTCTTCTTCTTCTTCTTCATTTTCTTCGTAGAACAAACGCCCATTTGTTAATGTAAATAGTCAATTTAAACAGAATATTTTTTCAATTTAATAACATATTTTTTGTATAATAATAAAATCTGTATTCGTTCTAAAAATTATTTTTATTAAATAATAACTTATATATTTTGTGAAATTTACAAAACAAATGTGTTATTGTAAACACATTTTTTATTAATTTAACAACATATAAATACATTAAGGTAATAAACATTGTATTATTTAAACAAATATTATTCGTTTGTTAAAATTCGATTATTGCATATTATTGTTAACTGTACCAATGATATTTGGTTCGGTGTTTCAAAAAAATATTGACCACCTCGAAGGTGAAAACAATATAATAAAACTGCAGTATATTGTATTGTAATTTTCACGGCACCGCTATCTTTATATGTTCTACAAGTTTGAACATTATTTACGTATTTTATAGCCTTTAGATAAATACAATCGTGTAATGTACGTACCCGATGGTTAATTGTATGCAATTTCGAACTTTCAAAGTAAGTATGTGTTTTACGGGCATCAGCACACAAGTATTGTAATATACAAACGAGCTTTATTTTCTCGGGTGAAAACTAAAAACTGTAAATGTTTCGATGAGAAAACGATGCAATCTCCGACGAACGTTTGAACACAATACACGTATAATGATTTAATTTGTAATTATTAATCGAACGGTTCGTATAAACAAATTAAAAACGTTACTGTGTTTTATAAACTACTATGTGTCCCCTGTTTTGTCCTAGTTTATATCAAATAATCATAATAATCTGGCAGTAGACACCGCCGATTTCGTTGCTTTCATGTGTTGTGGACTGAATTTTTGTTTTCGTCGTTTCGTTCAAGGGAGGGGAAAAAAAGTACGACGATTTTGCGCGTTTATACACTGCGGACGAGGGGAAAAAAACACCGGATCATGGACACATCGCGAGTAGTTACACGAGCACTTATGCTTTTGCCATCCCCTCAGCACGGATTGCTGACGACACGGTGTTGGCAGCAGGCCATCCACAGTGTGTACGCTGTTAACGTCCGCGAGGGGCCGGAACAATATTATATGGTCATTCGGTGACGTGGTCCTAACCTAACCTAACCACGCGAGCAGTCCAACACGCGGTAGACACATATAATACATAATACACGTGATATATTTGCACGCCGATATTTCATCGTGTGTTTCGTAAATAACTATAAAACAATAGTTTGTACGGAGCGGTTGTAATATTGTTCGTATAGATAATAATAATATGTGTATCCTGTACACGGTGTATATATATGGAGATCCGCACGATTTTGCTCTCGTTGTCAAACGCAGAGAAAAACTCACCCAACACAAAACATCAACGTGAGTGATTGTTTGACGTAATGTCGCGCGTGTATGTACTGTCTTTATTTTTTTTATTTTTTTTTTTTAGTCTACGTCCACCGAAAACGTAATAATCGTCGAAACAACTCGAACTTTATTATTAAGCTCATTATTAGGTGGTAGGTAGGTACGCAAGGATTTTCTTCCGCCAGTAAAAATATGAAAGCACATATCTGTTTATATACACGCATTGTGTAAACTCGATATTTAAATAAAAACAGGCGACTTTTTAATATTGTCCATTAATATTAGATTAGAATTTATGTCTCGAAAAATTATAAAATATGATCAAAAATGTATACTGGAAAACTGAACCAAATATATCTGTGATTTCAATAAAAATATAGATTGATTTAATAATATATGGTTGTTAATATACGTCCAATAAAATGTCTGTTGATTTAGAAATAAAGTATTTATTCATTTAACAGTAAAATAACCAAACGTATTATTCATTTAACAATATCTTTTATCAACGTATTGGGTAAAATTGTCTAATTGAATACAAATTTATTTGAATTAACAAATATTTTGTTAATTCAATTATAAATATTTTATATTTCTTTCTTTCTTCTTCTTCTTCGTAGAACAAACGCCCATTTGTCAATTAAAATAGTCAATTTAAACAGAACATTTTTTCAATTTAATAACATATTTCATTATAATAATAAAATCTGTATTCATTTTACAAATTATTTTTATTAAATTATAACTTATATATTTTGTGAAATTTACAAAATAAATTTATTTTGTATACACGTTTTTTAATAATTTAACAACATATACATTAAAATAATAAAAATTTTATTATTTCAACAAATATTCGTTTGTCAAAATTGTATTATTGCATATTATTAATTCTACCAATGACATTTGATTACGCGTTCCCGCTATGATGCATCCCCCCCCCTAAGCTTCCCATATTCACCAAACATCATGTTATAATTTGTGTTCACAACTATAAAGAATAAGTAGATTTCAATTATTTATTTAAACAATAGCATATACGCATTAACAAGATAAAAACTAGGAAATATTTTATTTATTAAATGGTAATGTGTGTCTGATTGTGTCTGAAGTACGAACATTATACGTAGTTCTATAAAATCTAATGATACTGAATAATAAACGGTCTAATGTATTAAATTCGTTAATCTTATAATATAATAAATATTATCAAAAAAGTATAATATATTAAGGTCAGGTGAGGTAAGTGGAACACTAAATTAACAAGTTCAACTATAACTGATTAGTGATTACTGCACTTACATTTGTGACTTTTTTGTGGAGAAAGTGCATAATTGATCAATTGTATGAAAAAATTACAAAAAAAGTAATTTTAAATGTCTTACCATAAAATACAAATAAAATAGCATATACTCATAAAATGTTGAAGAACAATTTCGTTAAAAGAAACTTGAAAAAAAAAATTTGAAAATTAATCGAAAACAAAATATAATTTGTTAACAGACCAGATTTTGATTATGTGATACCATAGATCGTATATATATATATATATACAGTAAAGTGTAACGAAATGTAGAATATACTTAAATCATATTTTTGTGTTTTATTGGACTTGAGTAGCCACTTGCCTCAGTTTTTAGCTTATCAAACTTGAGTACTTGACTATAGTATCTATTATCCAAATGTAAAACTAATTGCTTAACAATTTCCTATAACATATAATATATCTAAGATTTAAGAATAAAACGCATGCGTGAAAACTTCGAATTATGTTCATGCTTTTAAATGATTATTGTATTTGTCATCGGTACGATCTCAATTAGAATGTGCCAATCTATTATGGTACACCGATTTCATAATTTAAACTCAGAATCTCCTAAAATACAGAATAATTTCGTAAGATTAAAACATTCTGATTATGATACTACGTATAAATGAGGGTTTCTCTGTTTCATCATTGAAAAAAAAGATTTAAGCTATTAATCTTAAATTATTTTATAAACTATTAAACAACATTGTGGATTGTTCTGAACTAATTGAACGACTTAACTTTAAAGTTAATATTTTTAAAGATATACGCCACTATTTTATTTATACCGAAGATATCGTATAAATTTATGTTATTTTTTCCATCTGATATTTAAATGTATTTAGGAAATTCTATAAACAATGACAATTAGATAATATATTATTATTATATAATAAAAACTATTAACATTTTAAATTTATATTTAATATGTGTGATATATTTAATATAAAAATTAAAAATTGTTTTTTTCAAATTGTATGTACCTACTTATATCATACCGTATTACCTGCATATTTAATTAAATGCCGCTAAACTTTTTAATTTTTCAATTTAAACCCAAAAAATATTATAGTATTTATAGTACAACTATTTTTTGTAAATGTGTTTTTGCAATTAATGTTGCAGTTTTCTTAGAAATTGTTAAAAAAAAATCTACAATGAAATCAAATATTTTTAAAAATAATCGATAACTATATTTATAACGTAGTTTACCGTTGGAAAGAACAACATTTTTCAAAAATTTCAGAGTATTACGTCTATCAAAAATCTAAGTATCATTTGAATAAAAAAACACAGTTGGGTGAAAAACTAATAAATAACTGTCTCAAAAATTATTTACACTAAATTTCTCTAAAAATCATCAATATAATAAAATATTTAATACTACTTATAATTTCAATATATTATATACTCCTAAACTTAAAAGAAAATATTACAGATATATTTTAATTATTACAAAGCAACTAATTAAAATACAATTTCTTATAAAATCATATTTTTGCGAGTGAAACCAGAACTATTATCTTTTTAACCATTTATAATTATCGCCCGGTTGTTAATGACATATGCATTTTAATGAAATAAATTTTTTTTTTTTTTGAACGTCTTAGGAGATGCTTTCTAGATAAAAATGTGATTCAATAACATAAAAATTAGTAATTTAGATTCGTAAATAAGTAATTTTTATTTTGCACTTTTCTCATTTTTTGTGATTTTAGGTCATTTTTAAACTACTTTTCAATAATCGACAAAAAAATCACAAGTATTATTAATTTTTTATTATTTTACGTAATATTTTTATTATTTTATATAATTTGTGTTTTTTTTTATTTACAATTCAACATTTGTGCATACATTTTAGTTTTAAAAATGTACTTTACACCATAAAAGTTTGAGAAAAACTCATAAAATAGATATATAGAATACATTGTATAAATAGGTATAATACCTATTAATTAATATATTAATTAATAGGTAATAATAAATAATAATAAATAATTATTAATAAATAATAATTAATAGGTAATATACCTATTACAATATATAATTTAAGTAATTTAAACAATTTTAAAGATGTTACTTAAATGATAAATTATGTTTTTAGATAATTTTTAGATAGATTTTAAATTTTTAAGAGCATTTTTATACATTTTTAGTCATCAATATCCGGGCCTTAATTATAATACTCTTATAAATGTAATAGTATTATAATTATGTAATACAATCTAGCAATACGCAATACACCTATAGTCAATGCTATTACACATAACAATTTGACAAGTATTTTAAGTACCTACTGTATTGCAATTCCAAAAAACATTAGTAAATAGCATATATTTTTTATCATAAGGTGTTCAGATTAAATGTTGTATGATCTATGATATTAATTTATTACAATTAAATGCGACTATATATTCATATAATGAAAAAAGTACTTATACACACTTATCCAGTATGTAAGATTTACATGTTTATATTCTTTATTAAAAAATATCCACAATAGAAAGTGCATAATTTAAAATTTAAGAAAATTTTAATAAATTATCAAATATTAAACGTAAGGAAAGAAAAGTACCCAAAAACTTTAAATTATAATTTTAAAAAAAATCCGAAATAAAATTTGTTTAAAATTCAACAAATGGTTACCATGATGAATTTTTCTTGGGCGGACGGACAGACAGACAGTTACAATGAGAATATGAAAATAGTTTTTATCTAACTGAGTTTGTAATAAAATCTATTAAAACTTCATCGTCCGCATTAAAATTATATATTTAAAATAAATATGTGTATTAATCAGTTAAATAATGAATAATACCAAAAATAAAAAAAAATTATATTAACTTAGAACATGCTGCTTGTTTATTTTATGATTAAATCAGTGAATTGATATAATAGTCGGACAATATCTTCACTATATACTCGGAATTATTTTTCTATAGGAATAAAAACCATAAATTTATCTTCGAAGTTCTAAAAGAATTATATAATATAACACGGAAGAAATATTGACTGTGACATTTATCTTCTCATTTTGTTATTATTTTTTATATATATAAATTTTTTTTTTCTTTAATCTTTCCTAACTTACAAATTCGTTATGTACTCGTATATAGTATTTTATATTAGATGACACCTTAAATAATAATCCATTATAAAAAACTTTAAGTTAAATCACAAAAAGTGATATTATATTAAAGCCAAATTTAATTCTTATCAAACATATAGTTTATTTATTATGTCTTTATCAATATAAAAAATAGAAATATTTATCAATATTTTTATACTCTAGAAAGTATTTTAAAAATTGGAAATCATTTTGATGCGCTTCGACGGGATTTGAATAGCGGATACATTCTTTAATACACAAACGTAAAAAATCAATATTTCGTAAAATAATTTTTAAAATGATTACGGGTAATCCAATTTATCAACAAAAATACTAATGAATAAATGTTATTTATAACTTTATTTAGATAATTGTATACACGATAAATTATTTATAATAACATTTATCGTAAATATAAAAATTATGTAGATATAGTGTATAAATATGATTTAAATACAAAAATACCCCCGTCAAGCAAATTTCAATCCCTCTGTGCCTCTGGAAATAATTACATGATCGAGTTTAAACTTTGACTAATTTTTTTCAGGTCGTTCCAATAAAAATGTTGAAAATAAAAATATACTTCTATTTATATACGCCACCCTAATGTGTTTGACATTTGTATACTTAAAATCACAAATTATTGTACAAAAATAATGAAAAAAACAATATCATCTGGCTTTCAACAAAAAGACCGATTATTGTTAGCTAAACATACATATTTGATATAATATATATATATATATATATATTTTTTTTTTTTAATCGAAAGTTTACAAAATAATGTATATAAAAAAAGTTTCAAGTTTTTTTTCAATTATGATACATTTAATTACTCTTGATTTTTTTGAAAGTATATTTCGAAAAATTATTATTATTATTATTTGACGATTAGTAACATCTATAATTAGTAAAGGCATATTATATGTACAACCAATGGATAAATTGAACGTTAAAATATCCACTATAACATCGGTGATCGCATATAGAGTATGATTAGTTTTTTTTATATTAGGTACATTTTAAACATATATTTTTAATTCGTTTTGAAAAATAAGTAAACTGTAAACAAAATGGAGGAAATGAGAGTTTAAATATGATTACAAAATTACTCGCAATTTTCAATGATAATAGTTCAGAACACCCTGATCACAAGAGTATGTATAAAAGTATACGGGTAAAACAGAGGTGTACGAGTACACCATTAAATAGATTTAAACCGTTATTTGGTCAAATCCAATTTTAACTTCTAAAGACCAATTAGACCCGACAAAGTTCAGTGATCGGGCGGGGAAGTATATACGAAAACTTTTTCAACACTACTAATTACTGTTCTTGGTGGTCAAATCAAATATTTGCTGATAAAAATGTTAGAAACTTTTTTCTTTCACAAAACCTTAAGTCCGACATTAGTTAGGTAAACCATTTTAATAAATTATGATGTATTAAATTACGGGATTTTGAACTTCGAAACTAGTGTGTTCACAATCGATTAACTCGTATAATAATCATTGTAGATAACGCGAACAACTAAAAATTATTTTATAAGTATTAAATTTATTTATTTAAAGGAAACACGGTTAATCGAAACTATATATTTTACTAAGCAAACATTATTACATGAATACTTACAAGGATTATAATTCTATGTATGGCTTTTGAAGTAAATATTTGATAATAATTGTACATATTAATAATATATTAATAAAATTAATAAAATTAATAAAAAAGTACATTATAATATATTGACTAAAAATAATAATATATGATAATAATTATTGTACAATACACTAGATTATATTTTTCAAATAAGTTATTGTATAACAAGCGATACATTCACTGTATTTTGACTGTATATTTTAACTTATATTTTAAAACATTCGTTTCATAATCGTTATAAATATTATATTGTATTTGGTTTGGCGAATCATTTTTCATGCACAAATTTGGTCAAATATTCGAATATCTAGTACAATTATTTTATATATATTTTTAAATTAAAATATGATTTTTAAAAATATAAGTGCATTAAAGTCCGTGTTTTAGTTATAATATTTTAGTTATTCAATTGTGTAAAAAATATACGAGTATATATAAATATTATAACAATTTAAAGTTCAAGGGTGGTAATTCAAACTTAGAATATATACTATATTATATAGCACAAATATTTGTTGTTTATATGTCATAGAATATAAATAAATAGTTTAAAGGTTTCGGATAAAATATCTGAATCTGAAAGTATTGCAATTTGTGGATTTCGTTTAGAAATTTAAGACGAAGGAAGAGTCGGTAAAAATTTTGTCCATAAAAAAAAGAACATATTATAGTGTGTCTGTGAGAATTTTTGATATCATTAATAAAATGGGAAAATCCACCTAAGGGACAGTCGGACATTCGGTACGATAATCATTAGTTCTCGTCCATTGTTTTCGATTTGTTAAATACGAAGGGTCCCGGATATAGCTTACCCATTTTCGATAACATCAAAATAGAATTTAAACTTTTATGCTTTTGTAGTGCATTAAATCCAAAAACTTTTACATTTATAAAACATTGTTTTATTTATTTTATTATTTTTTATAAACCCTGCAGGTATATATATGATACCACAAACACATTATATTGTAATAAAATACATTTAACTTTGAGGTTATATTTACCGAAATATGATTGCATGGGGGAAGGTTGGGCAGTTCCGTACGAATTACAATATACCGTATGATATAATATTAAGAAAAACAATTGCAAAATAAAGACATCAAAATTTCTTCTTTATTGTTATATATATTTGTTGGTATTAATTATAATAACATATCTATTTTTTGCATAATTCCCGTCAAAACCCTAACCTACCCTATTAGTTATTATCTATCTCGTATTTTGTAGTATTACTAAAATATTTTATTTTTTTCAAGTTAAAAATTGTTTTGTATGATAATATATCTAATTTAATATTTTACATATTCATTTTATAATAGGGTACTCAATTATAAAACCATCACACAGATTTTCCCCAAAGCCAAAACAGTTTTAGCTCTACCCATGGGGCAATCCTATATACTTGAATACTTTAAAAAAAACTTTTTTTTATCACTTGTTATTTTTGTTTTTAAATAATGTAATAGTATAGTTAAGATTTAAGAATATTTACACTGTAATTATGTAACCTGATTTCAGATTTTCAAAAATATAAAAGTTTAATCGTAGTTTAATAAAACATTTGCAAAAAAAAAAAAATAGTAAAATTAAACTAAATTAATTAAATTCACCAAAAAGCTTTCAATTAAAAGTTAAAAATAATATTAAAAATTTTAATCCATTCAGTTTGAAGTTAAAATGAAAATAAAATTATAACAATTCTGTTTAAAAAATGTGTTAATATATCATGTAAAAAAAAAAAAAACCCTGTATTGTATACATACCACACTATACCTATTATTGTTAATATTACGAAGGGTCCTGTAAGCCTGCTCACACCCGAGCATACATAAATTAAATTAATATAAAAGATTATTTTCTCCAGAATTTGCACTATTATACTTGGATATCCGTTAAATTAATACGTATAACAAATTTTCCAAGCGTGGTAACTTAACTAGATAAGTATAAAAATTAACTGCACGTCTGCGCCTACACAAATTGGTCAACACAATAAAAATGTACTATCTAATCTAATTATAGCTAAGGATAAAAATAATTATCCAGTTATTTCCTGTTTATAAAATATGTAATATTTAAAATAAATATATGTTACGAAAAATAAAAAAAAATAAAAATGTGCGCATATTATTTAAAAACAAAAGTATTACGGGTAACAACTAGTTTCAAGGTCACAAACGAATCATTAAAAACCAAAATTAACTGAGCAAATAAATAAAATAGGTCATCAATTTATTTTCCGACACTATATTATACGTATATAACAAAAATATACGGGTACGTCGTGCCATGTTGTCGATATTCATATTTTAATTTCGCCGCCCCAAAGCGACGCATGACTTGCTACATGGCGACGGGCCTATATAATATAGACACCTATATAGGTGGTTCTTCTGGAAAGTGGAATACTACATTATAATAATATATTATATACGTATGTATATAAGGTATTGAATCGGCGGTATAAAAAATAATTTATTGAAATATTTTCATTTCGACCGTTTGGTGTTTCGTCGCAGTGATGATAATTAATGCGATCCGATTCGCGTCCTATATTTTCACATAATCGTTTTACCGTTTTTTTTTTTTTTTTGTTTTTTATAGGTTATTTTATATTTGGCACACCCGACAGTCTATATATTCTTACCGTTACATCGTTCAATTAAGCGCGCGGGGGTTTTTACGTTTACATATTATATATATATATATATATGTGTGTGTTTTACGAATCGTGAAGTATTTTCAAAACGTCGAAATATCCTAAACTCGAGTTACACGCGTATAATGGTTAGGCGGCCACGTGATTTGTCGTCGTGGCACATGACGAAAAGAGACGGGGTCTTATACTATGTTGTTACGGCGGCGGCGGCGTATGGACAAATATTGACTTTTGTTTCGTATATATATATATAGGTAGTGTAGGTATGCCGTGCTACACAATTTCAGAACGTTTGAAAAACCGAAAGTTGTCTATCACGCGTGTTATTCCGTTCGTTTTCCTATTTGTTTTTATTTACCCGGAATTAAGTCAGATGTTTGCCGCCGGTCGTATATAACGCGCACGAGACAATAGAGCCGAAAAATGAGCGCGCCATATAGCACCCGAGCCGGTACGTGTCGGAAATACACGACGACCCGAGGCCGAACGACGCGATACATGGTGGATTAAACGTACCGAGTCCGAGGAGTCGACCGCGGGGTAGGGTAAAGGATAACAACATTATATAATGAACGTTACGTTTAGACGACCGTCTTTACGAGATGAAATCACTTTTAATTTCGGTTTTAAATTCACGCGTCTTACCAGACGTGCGTGAATGAAAATTAGTTCTCGCAATATGTCCGTATACTTACCCCACATTCATGGTCCAAATCGGTACTTACGACAAACGTCTTTACCGCGGGTGTGGCAAAAAGTCCTCTCTCGTCGGACGTCAACGTAGAAATCTAATATACGGATCGCGCGCAAATTACCAAAAATTTCCTTTTTAAAATTGTCGTTATTGTAAAATGTATATTGTTGTATACGGTAGTTTTATTTTCAGCTGATTTGAAAATCATCATCGCAAGTTCTGTCCATCTGTATTTTACTAATACACATTTTCAGATATTTCCCAAAGCAACGATACCATCGCATAACGAAAATATTGATCGGATCTTATGGATCTCATGTTCGTCGGAGGGGGTTTTTTGTAAGCCAAAGTCTTCAAAAACACCCTCGAAAATCTGAAAGATTTCAGCATTGCCATTCGTCTAGAAATCACTATCTTCTACTTACCGTCGAAAATAAGGACATAGTGCTGGAAAATTGCGTAATATGCCTGCAACTATGTATTCATTACAAAAATCGCCGTTTAATTGATATATTTCTTACATTCTGCTAAAAATTAAACGGTATTTTATGTACTTTGATCATATAAAAGCAAATTTTGGATAGTTCGTATGATGTATTACTTATTGAGCTCCAAAATTAGAGGGATTTTTTCACCGCAACTCGTATAAAAAATTTCAAAAAACAATCTATTATCTTGTGGAAGTTCAAAGCATATGTTCTAACTTAAATGCCTGTGTTGGTAATCATCCACAATAATTATAATACAAAACAATTATATCACAGATTATAACCTAAGCGTTATTTAAAGTGGTAAGACGGCTGTTACGTACCAGAAGTTTCGATACCCAATGTTATGTTCAATGTCCATGTGTGCATACAGAAACGATACCTAAATCATATCAGTGGTACGACAAAATCCTTTTTTTTTTTTTACGATGGTAAACTTTTACTTGGGGACCCTGAACACATATGGGTGCTCACATTTCGCTTTAAATTTAAACACAATATGTTGTGTGATACTTCAAGGTTACCGACAACAATGGCAATTATTTGTCTGATAACATTTATTAGTCCGATTCAAATAATAATAGTTGTTCTCGAATCATTAATCGTATACAAACGTAAAAACAGCGAGTGTCAGCAATGTTCTGTGATTATATTTACGTTCCCTAACATCTACAAAAGTGTGATATCATGTAATAGTATAAAATAATTGTTCCCGTATAAAAAATTTTTTATCAAATAAATGTGTGATACCCCAGAACTTAACATGATTAAAAATGAAGGAAAAATAAAATATATGGCGGCTCTCTATACATTTCAAAGTCATCGCACCAATCTTTTCGAGAACAATACATATTCACCAAGTATCATTTATACCTGATTTTATATAACTTATTATTGTATATGAACTAAAAAAAATAATATATCATCTAAATTCAAATAATTTGTATACAATTATTTATTATTAATTGATCACCCAGTTCATATCGTCAATTTATATAGATATTATAATTTTGAAGACCGGATTTCGCATAAAATGTATGATGCTATTTTCTATGTCAATCTATATTAAATACATGCATATTATTGAGTTTTCATAATATATCGTTACTCGAATAATAAAATAACAAAATTCTATAAAGCATAGTTTTGCATATTTTTGGCGTTAGTGCATATACGAGTATTCTTAATTGAAATGCACTTTTCTGTATATTATGGGAATAAATGTTATTTAATCGTTAAAAACTGAAATATATATATTTACTTTAATTTCAAATTCGATTTCTTATAATTGTATAGACATTTTATTATTTAGTATGTTGTACTTAGGATACCATCCCTTTTTGGTCGTCAAAGTTTACATATTAGGTATTGTAAATTTTTTTTTTTTCTAATAAACATTTAAACGTTGTGTGTACCTATTATGCTTTATATTGTTTTTTTGTTTTTTGCCTTTGTCTTAGCTTTTTATCATTTATATGTTATGGGTACCTACAAATACTTATTTTAAAGCTAAATATCAAAAAAATATTAATTAAAATAATTAAATTTTCTACTGCACATTTCGTATTTTTACCTTTATGAGTACATATTTAATAATTATAAAAGCACGAAAACCCGGTCATTGATTATAATTGAATATCTATTGTATTGTATATTATTATTATTATTATTATTATTATTATCATCATCAGCATTATCAATATGCAGTTAACAGGGTTAGCCAATAGAGCAAAATTTAATACAATTTTAATCTGATCAGCGGAATAGTTTCTGGGGAAATGATTCCATTTGAGAAAATTAAATTCATCAGCCTCGCTGACATCTATCAGAGATGATTTTATTATTATACGTGCACGACAACTATATAATATAGAGTATTATTCATACGGTGTACGCGGCCGTATATTGTGCCCCGTTTTGAGATTAATGCACATACACTTTAAATGTGTTCGTGTTCAAGAGATGGGCTGGAAATGTATATTATATATGGTATTGCTCAACGTTCCATACAAACATTATATGCGAGTATAAACTTATATAAAAGAACCTCTCGAGGTACAAATTAATTTTTTAAACTTATGCGCTTGCTATATTTTGCGATTGAAACACGTATAGGTACGTAACAACTATTAAAATACATTCAAATGAAATGGCTGACTATTGTGTGTACCTGTATACCTACTAGAAATAGGTCAAATACGTACGTTTGTTTGTAATACTCTTGAGCACCAATATATTTTATGAAAAATGTGTTCGTTCGGATAGACCGGCGAAAAAAATGTGCAATTGCAAAAGTAAAAAATAAAAAATAAATGGGTTGGAAAATATATTTCGTGCAAAATTGCCATACCATAAAACCTATTTTAAATATTATGAGATGTTATATGCTTCCAGTTTTTATTTACTCGGTCGTGTTTTTTCTGATTTAATTATAAATAAACATATCAACGTTTATTTTTCATAAAATCTTAAAATTTAATAATATATCGTTAGGTCGACATATAGGTACGAATATTATGACCGGTTTAGAAAACGCCAAGATTTTGACCGACTCCATAATGTACAATAATGGTGTCATATTATTATAATATGATTGTATAAAAAAAATAAAAACCCATCAAGTAAAACGTTTAAATGTAACTATATATTATAATGGATATAATATTAGATTGGTTCTGAGTTCATGGTTTTTGTTATGTTAAAATAACTAACGATCATTATAGAAACTTTCAAACGTTTTTACTTCCAAGTTTTTATTTTTTTTAAATCGATTACCTACCTCGGACCACATTTGCTGAATTATTATATTAATTATATATTATATATATTATTATTATATATTTCAATAAAAATATTCAATAGCGGATAGTGGCTGTAAAAAAAATTCAACTACTCATCGATCGATGGTTTTTCTGCGAATCGTCAGCTCTGTTTACCTCAATAAACAATAACTGTCATAAAAATTGACATATTATTATAGACTATTGAAATTTGTCGTAAATGTACCGCAGAGTCTTATTCAAACACAGGTACCTTATTGTATTTGACAAAACTGGTTTACGAAATTCTATTATTGTTTTTTTTTTTTCTAAATTATGTTTACACGAAATCAATAAAAAAAAAAAAAAAAAAATGCTACGGACGTAACTAAAATATAATATTTACAAAGTGATGTAACACAATCATCATCGAAAATCTATTATCTTAAATTTTAATAATTGATTCATAAATAGGTAGTTTTCCACTGTCGGTTAATTTGCATGATAATAAAATGTTGCGGAAAAACCTGTTCGCACTATTTCAAAACTATACATTGAAATATTACGTTTAATAATAAATTTTTACTTCTAATTTCTAATTATTTCCGTACTTCTCTTATTTTCCAGTGCAATTTTCGTTTCTTCCGCCGCATTTGAACTTCTACGGGTCCAATTGGATTAAAGGAGAAAGAAAACGAGTTGCTATCTACGAGAAGTATAAACGAGTTCGGTGGAAACGGCGAGACTTAGGGCGGTAGCAATCTAAAAGAGTCAATTTCAACTGACGCGAATCTTTTCGCCCTAAAACCACCTTTTATTCACTATCGCAGTTCGATCGGTAATATTTTCTAATTTTCGTTCTTTTCAAACGGTTACTCCTTCGTATGAACCATCCAAGTTTTACACTGCAATCATAAATTTAATGACATCATATAATAAACTACGAACTGGGGACCAATCGTACGACGTATTAACCATCCGATGTCTACTAATCCAATAAAGGGTAATCATCTTTAATACCGATAGTTTTCGTTATCCGCCACTCGATACCTTTTAATAAATACTATTTTCTACCCGTGTAACTTTTCATGCATTTGGTTTTATTAAAATTACTATTTATAATAATGATCGTCCATCGACAAAATGTGTTTCAATATTTACTAAAAATTCAGATATGTATATATATATATATATATATATTAAATTTTATAATAAGAATTTGAAAATATACCGTCATAATATTATAATACAATATGAACTGCAACATAGAAACACGAAATACATAATATTTTTTAAATAAAAAAACTGTAAACTAAATCAAAACTAAGCTATTAACAGCTAAGTCGATTTACATTAAATATTGTGTTTATGATAATATTTTTTAGAATTTAAAATAACGATTTTACTTATGTGTATACCATACATGTTAATAACTCATTGGTGTCACAAAGTAAAACCGTGTCATAAATAAATACATAGAAAACCTTCAACAATATCATAATACCTTTTGTATAATAACAGTATTATATTTTTAAAATAAATATCTAATATAAATCGTGTTCACCATTAAGAGTATGAATACAAACCGGTACCTATGTAAATATAAACAACAATAATAATAAAAAATAAATAAATAATTGACATAATGTAAAAAAAAAAATAAATAAATATTCATAAAATATACTTAAAATAATAAGTGGAAAAAAATAACGTATTTTTAATTAATTTGTAAAAAAATTACATTAAGAATATCGTTTTTCTCTAGCATTTGCATTTTATTTATTATTTTGTACTTAACTCCCTGTTCCGATAATGTCATATCTTTATGCTTCAAAATAATTGAACATAAAAATTCAAATAGCAATTTTAACTCACCAGACAGTTTATATAATAATATCAATCAATGGCTCATGATGATATTCTTTGAGTTATCGAAGATTTATATCTTACTAATGATTTAATTTCAAATAATGTAAATTAATCCATAGAAATAACCGTATAAGTATCAAATCTCGGGTGACGTTATTTATAAAATTATTTTTCATTAATGTCGTGCTGTATAACATTAAATTATTTACGAGCATCAACTAAATTTTTCTTTATTTGTGTTTAGACTCATAAAGTAAAATCAAATGAAAAAAGGAATCTTTAATTAAATATAACTTACACAGAATACCTACAGAATAGAAGATGGCTTGCTGGAAAAATTACTAAATTAATTTAAAAATATATGAACTTAATCACATTTTATAGATGTTATATAGTTTGCATTTTTATATGGTGGGAGGGGTTCTATTTTTAATTAAACTCATTTTTGTGATATTTAATATTATAATCAGGTACTACAACTGTTTTAAAACCTAACCCAAGCCATTTAATATTATTTATTCGAAACCATACATATATACTTATAATTAACCCTTCGTTAGTCACCTTATTAATAATATGAACATTTTTAGTCACTCGGTGTAAAATAATAGCCCATTTACTAAATTTAATTTTGAAATAAATAATTTTATAGGTTATATTATTATTGGTCAGATATGTATCTTGAATATATGTATAATTATTATTTCAATTGTTTTCTGTGGTTTTTTAAAATATCTCACACATAATTTTAATATTTAATCTATACTTACTAAAATATTTACCATTGCTAGTAACTAATATAATTTATTATTTCATTTGTAATATAATAAGGATATAATTCTCTTGTAATATTGTCTATTGTATATTTTATCAAATTATCTTATATGTAGTGATGTAATTAGTATAATATTATTTATATTCTTATGTGTCTTATGTCTACGTGTATTTATTCAATTGTGTATTGTAATTTTGAGCGCAAACCTGTTTTTTAATAATAAATAATAAAAAATAATAATAAAATAATAAAATAATGATCCAGTCTTTAAATTTGTATAATAGACAACTCAAAAATTATGTTGTCATCATTATTAATTACTTTATATGTTAAATAGGAATACTAATAATATGGTTGACAAATAGGATAAAAAAATATTGATAAAAATGACACAGTATAATTGGAACAAGTCTAGTTTACCACCCTAGTCAGGAAATTCATTTTTTTTTTTCTAATCGATAGTTATTTAAATACTGATTCAAAATATGTAAAAATAAAATTTTGCTAAACAAATAGTTATAGCAGTTTTAAATAGTATTGTACTATTAAAAGAGACATATTTTAAGTTGCGATTTCGTATAAAAAATGCGAAACCTCATTTTTTCGTTTTAAAGTAACAAATTAAAATTGAGGTAGGTATTTTAGAGAAAATTGCTGGGAATACAGGCAGCGCTCGCTACACTCGCTTCAGCCGATTCTTTTCACTGGCTACGCTCGTGAATGTCGTAAATTAAATCGAAAATATCCTTCTATTTGTTACAGTGTAATTGTTTTGATATAATAAGATTAAAAAAATGTATTTTTTTTACTCAACGAGTACATTTTAATATTAAATTTAACAATTTTAAATTTTTTTAAATTTTACAATTATTCTGTAAAAATGAATGTTTATTAATAAATTAATTTTTATAAGATCAAAAACAAATTTAGTCACCTGGGGTAAAATATTACCAGACTCCATTTTGAACAACCGCTTCCTTTTTGATTTTGTACCGATATTGATAAAAACCACACTATCATCTTAATACTCTTATCACTTGTGATATCACGGCGATGGAGGTATATATGTTTTAATCTCTTAGAAATAAAATGTATTTTATATGTCTGGAGTATTAAAATACACCGCGGTGACTAATGAAGGGTTAATACATTTGATTACTTTTTAGAATTTTTATATTTATATATTTTTATATAATTTTATCATTTTCTCCACTGACCAAAACTTAAACATTAGTACTATCGTACAAATTTTATAATTGTGTGTTATGCAAGTAAAATAATGTTGGATTCATTATACCCATACGCTGTTATACGTTACTAATAGTGGTATATTTTAAATAAATATAGGGGATTTTCATATGTACCTAATTGAATGTTGACCAAACAATTATAACATAAATATTTAATGTTCAGACGAGAAAGGCGGTACGGTAATGTGTACATATTATTATTATACTATATGGAAGAAAAATAGTATTTACCGTACACTGTAGTCTGTATCCATTTTATACCAAACTTTAACATTTATAGTTCGTTAACTTGGTCAACATGCAATTAAGATGTACCCGTATGGTTAGTAATGTAATACTGTAGAAATGAAAATATCACAATATACCAAAAATTATCAATTATAGATTAAAAATAAATTCAATATTCTCGATAAAAGAAGATAATAATATAGTCTAATGATATAAAAATTAATTTAAAAACTACAAAAGTAATGTTTATTTATAGGGCTCGGAAGTTGTTGCGTTGGCATGTTTTTTTGTAGGCTATTAGATTTATTGCGAAGTAAGCTAGAAATACGTTTCAAGACACTACCGAAAAAATTTCAAAAGTTTATAGTGCATATTTTTGCATATTTAGTAATTTTTCAGCTTTAAGAGCATATTTCTTAATTTTCCAATTTTTTGGAGCATATTTTATGATAAATTATAACAAAATTCAGAATATATATACATTAATTTAAGAGTTATCACTAAGTATATATTTTATCGTGTTTTTAAAATACCTAATTGATATAAATAACAATGATTTTACACTATTTATACTAAAGAGCTCGTATTTATTGTATAGAATATTATTTAATAATGTTTAGGTATTGACAATTGTTATTTTATGAATATTTCGGTCGTAGTCGTATGTGGTACCTAAAATTCACTAAAATAACCTAATAATAATATTTCTGGGCTTTACTATTTAGTTTTATAAAACTTTTTTTACCTTTTTTTACCTATATAAATATATTTATTAAAAAATAATAATAAGTGCCTATTTGTACTTTTTTAAGCACATAAATGCAAGAATATTTAGAACTTTTTAAGAGCATTAAGTTCCGAACCCTACTTATTTATTAAATAAATTTAGACAAATTGCTAAATCTAGGAACATAGTTCATTGGATAATTAAAATAAATATACCACCTTATGGAAATCAACTAAATTGAATTAACATGAAATATTCTCATTTAGACTTTCTTTTTCACGATAAAAATTATTAGTATCAATGACAGTAGTAATTATTTCATTGAAACAAATATACAATAATAATTTATACAACTTAAAATAAATATGTTTATGCAATAATTAATAGGTTTATGGATAAATGATTGTGTAAATATTACTTATAATATTAACAAGCCGTGATAAGCAAAGAAAGACCAAGACTATGACATGACAGTCTAAGTATTGGCCTTATTCTTCTTGACTTAATCTTTTTCTTAATCGTGTTGATTCAATCATGAGATAGGTGTTAGACTTGCATGTAAGATTCTTGCAGACTTGTTTTTATTTACTAAATGTATAAATCAAGATAGATAACAGCTTTATTTACGGTCTTTCATGGATAGTTAAAACAAATTTATATTAACTACTTACGCACACAGTTTAAAAATTTTAAATAATTGAACTGTTTTATACTAAACCAAATATTTTTTCTATACGAAATCTACACTAAAATCTATTTTCTAAAGTTTAAAAAAATTGCACCTTACTACATCAGCTAGTAATTAAACTAATTTAAAAAAAATGTTTGTTTTAATTAAAAACTAATTAAAAAATTATGTGAAAAGATACATATTATTGTAAACCTATTGTATATAATGCATTTAGAATTAAAGTTTCACATAATATTATATAGAATAACAACAATTAACATATTCGATTAAATTCTATATTTTTATAATGTTTATTTTTATTTTATTTATATTTAAATGTTAGATACTCGAAACCCAAGGAACCAAAAATAAAAATGTTTATATTAAAATATTATAGAATATTTCACAAGCTTACCGAATAATCAGAGTTATCGAATTTTGAATGGTCAAATTTCTGCTGCAGTAATATATTCCTAATTAAAATAAAAAAAAAGAACAATATACATATATCAAAGACATATTTTTACATAAATATTATACTACAGATAACAAATTTAAAAAGTTTGAATTATTTATTATTTATTATAATTATTTTTAAGAATATCTTATGCATTTCAGCATTCGTACGAACAATAGATCATTTTAATTATTAACGACAATTATTCAAATATTCATTATTTTACATTCATGAATTCTATAGATATATAAACCATGATTTTTAATCTACGCCAAATTAGAATTCCTATCGACATCAAATTTAAAATCATTAGTTTGATGAATTAAATCTAGTTTCCAACAAATATTCTATATAACTAACACCAATACATTTTGTTTAGCCATTTTGTTTCAAAAAGTTGTAAGTGAACATACTTATAATTTGTTTATTCGGTATACTTAAGATCTTCTAATAAAACATTCAAATAAAAAGTAATTTAATAAATTGCAAGAAAATGTTTAAAGTATGTAGTAAATAATAAATACAAAATGAAATCTTCTGAGTATAATTAATACTTTGAAAATATTATATAAAAATGTAAATAACGTTGTAAACATATTCTATAAAGTGTTAAACCATTCTAATTAAAAGGGTTTTTTTTTTTTATTATCTTGCTTTGGATACGATAAGTTTTCAAATAAAAGTAATTATTATTTGATGAAATCCTGAAATTCACCGTTAAGAGAAAAACAAAAAATTTACTGGAACGATAAAATGTGAAAAACATATTTTAACAACCGTATTAAAATATTGATCAAACCGTTTTTTTTCTCATCATTAAAACTTGATAAAATAACGACGGAATATTATAATTGATGACAAATAATTTATTTTAGTATGTCCACTTGATCAGTCAAAGTATTCAATTATCTACTTTTTTTTAATGTATTAAACTATCTCTTATAGTTAAATCACACAAACTAAATGGTTAACTTTTATATTATTTTAATCAAACTAGTCAATTATAGATAAGATCTGTTATTAACAAAATATCTTCAATGTTTAAATAATATCAAAGTTAAAGAATTTAAGAAAAACCCGAACAAATTTTCTTAATGAATTATAACTTCTCAATATTTTGGAAGACTTTCTTTCTGCAGTACTTAATTCTCAGTACAGCAATATGCAATTATTTATATATAAGTATTTAATAATATTCCTTTATCAATCACAATAATATAAAGGTGCATTTATAGTTTTCCATTTTTGGGCTTTTTTTACTACATATGCATATCCGCATAAAATAAGTGTTTTCCTAGAAAAAACAATCTTCAACATAAGTTGAATAATCAGACATATATAATTTTTTTTTATGATTTTTTATTTTTAATTAATTATATTACTCTCGAAATGAAGTATCATATAAAGGGGAGCTTCATAAAATGTTCTCAAGCTCCATTTAATAAATATAAATGTCTAAAAAAAATATATATAAAATAAAATTATCAATAATATACAAACATTTATTTTTATTGCATACAAATTTAAATAATTGATTTTAGATGAAGCTATTGATTCTAGAATGATATATATTTTTATTTTTTTACAATTGTTCGAATGACGAAAGAGTCCATTTAGAGTTTTGGAGTCTATATGCTAACGATATAAAATTGGTTCTTAATATTACTTTGAGTATTACATTTTTCGATTTTTCCATTAGTTTCCTTAAACTTGAAGAAAACTACCTTCTCTGCAGTATATGACTCATATCGTATACGTTTGGTTATACGCTATAAACATACACAGTGTTGTGCAAAGATAACTTAAATTATCTAAATAAGAAAAAAGATAATACACTTGGTTTTTCTTATCTAGATACCAGATAAAAAAATCCTGTTAATTTAGATAAAAAAAACCCCGATACATTTTTATATCATGTGAAACTAGTTGAAATTATTGGATTATGAATTGTACTTGTATTTACTTGTATTTACCTTATAAATTTGTTATACCTAAGTAATTTATTTCAATGAAATAATAATTTAAAAAACCCTCCTTTTGAACCTCTCACAACTGACGTCCTCACAGGAGGATATCGTCTTCGAATAATTTTTCTTATGAATTGTACCATACAGCTATGCTAATTAGGAAAAACACAATAATATTAACAATGTGATTCTAAAGTCCGGTTGCATAAAAATGAGCCTGTTCAACTTTTAACAGGATAATAGTTAACACTTTGTTCTAAACTATAACATATACTCATATACATGTATACATGTTATTTTATGTATATGTTGCAAAAACTAATAGAAATTTAAATAGATTATCATATGATGTAAAACTACATGTATTTTGTAAGTATCCCATACAGAATTTGAAAATGATCATTTTTTCAAAATATTTGTTGATGATTACAAAAAAATTTTTTGCAAAATATTGTGTATATGTTTTATGATAATTAACGGAAAATATTCTAAAAGTTATCTTTTACAAATATTTTCAAAATATTTGTTGATAATTACAAGAAAATATTGCGCAAATATTATATTATGATTTATAGCAAAATGCCAAATGTTATCTTCTTTTAATATACTAAATATGTAATATTACGTCAAATTAAATATTCATAGGTATTTATATTAATACGTAAAAAGTAATAAATAACTTAATTTTTGTTGAGCAGTTATAAAAAAAAATTAAAAATATAAAATAAAATAACGGTGATGTAGCATAGGTGATGTACTTGACACAAAACATTTAAATGCTTATACCTATATGTATATAAATAAAACTTCACAGATATTCGTGAACATGATGGTCTAAGTGGATAAGAAGTGCGATTTAAACACGAGGGTCAGTAGTTCAATCCCCAGTTTCGAAGTTCGCAATTTCTTACGGATTTTCAATCATCTCACGCCGTGAGGAGACAATCCAACATCATACCACAACCTGTAGTGGTTTTTTTTTGTGATTAAATTGAAATAATGTTTTGAAAATATTAAAGGAAAATGTTTAGAATATATTAATGGAAAATGTTTTGAAAATATTTTAAAAATATGAAATTTTTGGCCAAAACATAATTTCAAAAGCTTTTAACAATGATCAGAATATATTTTGAAAATAATATAATTTTTATAATTTATATTTTTAAAATATGTATAAAATATTTTAATGGTATGTGGCCGTGTGAGTAAATGGTAAAAAATGAACAAAAATCACACTATACCTAGTAAATTATTTAAGTATTTAGATTTAAGTGCCTATCTACGTTGTTATTACGAATGAAATATGAATTCAGATCGTGGGATGGCACTATAAAATATTATTATCAGGTGGAAATGTTCGAAAATATTATACTACATTATACCGAGTAAATATATTAGTTATTAATATACAATACCCGTATAGACTTTGGAAAAAACGTTTTTTCGCCGAATTCTAGTATTGTGATGGGGTACCTATTTATTATTTATTGCGTTTCGTATTAACCGAATTTATAGTTTAACATGATTAATTTATTTTCATTGGCGCTATTTCATTATCGTGATTACTGCGTAAATTATAATAATTTACCGGTACCAATTAATACAAATCTCCATAACCGAGGCTTAAAATTTTCAAATTTAAATTTTATACCTAATGTACAAAATGTATACATTATAATTAAACTATACATATAATAGAATTATAAAAACGCATTCATTAAAATCATTGACATATGAATATACGTTTTAAGATATCAACATGTAGTGAGAGATATATCTTATTTAAAAAAATACTCTAATCATGGATGAAACGATAAATTACGTGATAAAAGTGTATTCTTACTACTTGACAAAATACACGGTGAGTAAAAATATAATGTGTTTATGGTGTGTGTGTAGCATAAAGTGTAATATAGAGGTGGAATTCCCTATATCTACTGAGTAAGCAATTTGAAGCTCAGCTGTTAGGTTGGCAAACCATACCAAGAGGAAGTGAACAATTATCACATTGTATACATATTAGAGATTAACCAGTGACTACTATAGTTGCATAACTGTTATGACTTATAACTATTATTATATATATTGTAGTATTGTACCATAAATTTGTATGTGTACAGATTTTTTATTTTATAAAAAAAAAGTGGTAGCATTTCCCAAGAATCAGTCAAATCCTAAAAAGTGTTTGCTAATGACGTTTTTATTTTACTCTATGGTATGACGCTATGAAGTACATAGCGAGAAAGTGATTTATAGATTTTAAATTATATTATCAACACAGTATACTAATAGATAGTATAAATATATACTATAGTATATTATACTAAACCATGGGATAAATAATTGTTTTATGTCGTTTTCCATGAGAAGTTGTAGTTGTAGTCTGTCTCTCTCACTGGTTATTGATATTGGTTTACTCTATCTAAGCACAGTCAGTATCTTTATATATATATATATATATATATATATATGATTTATCTAGATAATTTACCGCAAATAATCGTTTTATTTGTCTAGATAAGATAAAAAGATAATCCAAGTTACTATTATTTAGATAAAATAAAAATGTTTATATAAAAACAGCTTATACGATTTAACTACACATTTTTTTTCAAAGAGAAAGTGAACAAGTGAGTGGTAAAAAAATACCGCTTAGAATCGTATTTTTATCGAATACAATGATTTATCAATATCTTATCCGAGAACCGAAGATTTTTTTTTTTTGTTTTTTTGACCAACATCCTCCACCTATACACTACCCGACGTTATCCCAAAGTCTTTCGATGGACCTGTTTTTTATTCGTTTATTATTGGCTATTTTCAAGGTCAAACGTACATAATTGTATCATATTTAAATAACATTAAAAGTTATAATACCGAACTTTGCTCGGAATCGTTTTTTTATTGGACGCGAAATTATTGGTCAAGAGGCCCGACTAGAGACGTACTTCCACACATATTTTTATTTTAAATAATTCAAAATTATTTTACCGGCATTGTTGATTTTTTTTTTTTTAGAACATATATCTATGCATTTAAGGGTCACTCGACAAGAATGTCGTGTCGTCATCGATACCCCCCCCCACCCCACCACCATCATCCGTGAGTTATAATTATTATTGTAGTAAGTACGCTTTTTTTTCCGTGCATTATACTATGATGAATATCTACGCGTGTATGAAGATTTCTTTGCGAATACAATTTTTCCATTTATAACCGCCACATGTAAGATATGCGCACACATTATGTAAGGTGGATACGTATTATAATGAATGCGAGTGCTTCATTATATTTGCCATTATAATAATAATATACGTATATATATACATACACACGCGAAAACAAAATTACTAACTCGGACAGATCATTATTATTATTTGTCTCGGAGAGACGCTTTCGCGCTTGTATTTGCAGTGTACGTGTGTATATAACGCTATAATAATATAGTGCGCTCGGATGAGACCAACGGCGAGCTTAATCCGACCATTGTACTTATAAGCTCATCTCGCGCCGTAATGATTTTCCGCGTGATGCCAGTTGCCGACATCCAACAGAGACCCTTCAAGTCGGCGTTGTTGATGACGACCGACGCCTCGTGTTCTCCGCGCATAATAATAATAATAATAATTATTATTATTATTATTATTATTATTATTATTATCGTTCATCGCCGTCTCTCGGGCAATATAATATATATAATATATATACTCGTCGCGTGTACTGCAATGTCGTCGTGTATAGTAGTATTGTGTCGGCCCGGCGGACAACGTGGTGCACTATTCACGTCGTCGTCGTCGGAGCCAACACAAACGCGCGAAATAATATTGTAAATGAATGAACGGAGCGGAGCGGAAACATTGTGCGTGCGCAAATTCACCCAAATCGTTCCACACACATCCTGGCGCGGTCGCCACACACGTGGGCGTAAACGTTACCTGGGCCGCGAGTGTAATGTTCCGGTTTTTGGCGCTGCCGTCCCAGTAACGTAATACCGTTATATTTTATTCACACGCGCCCGTCTCGCCAGCAATCGCCCCGGAATAAAACAGCCCCCGGGGCGGCAATTCGTATTCGGCCAATGGACACTTTCGGTAGGCAAAAAAAAACTACGCCACCGAGCATGATTTTCTTTCCTCTGTCCGCCCCATTTTACGTCGCGTGTACGTTATCATTTTTGATTTTACTCGTAAGATATATACGTTTATATCACGTACACAATACACCAGTTGTAACTCTCAGCAGTAATAACTGTAGGGATTTTTTTTTTTTTTTAGAACGTCTTAGGTGATACTTTCTTAGCTAAGAACGTGATTCGATAACATACGAATCTATGTAACTAATTTATATTTTGCATTTTTTGACATATTAACGGTTTTATTTTTATTTTTATTATTATTATTTTACATAAATTATATATTTTTACTTACAATTTAACATTTGTGTATACATATTAGTTTTAAAAAAGTACATTACAAACTAAAAAGTTCGAGATAAACTGCAAATCAGAAATATAAAACACGTCATATAAATATAATATATACACTGATATACTTATAGTTCAATATATAACTTAAATAAACAATTTTAAAGATCATTTTTATGTTTTTAGATTATAAATTCAATTTTTAAATTTTATTTTATTTTTTTTTTGTAGGTTTTTAAGGCATTTTTAGTGTATTTATTTATTTATTTTATTAGGACGGGCAAGATGCCCATTAATGAATATAATATGATGGTCGATAGCGTACAATTTTCTAAATTAAATACTTAGTGGTTACTACATACTTATTAAATACGTAATACATTTTTAGATATGCATTAACATCAAGTTAAATAAACAATTACAATATAAATATATACAATACATCTAATCATAGGTTCTTTACATACTATTTCAATAAATTATTTAAATATACATTAAAC